>PVJH01004192.1:0-129357 GCA_004026705.1 Nesogale talazaci
AACCTAAAATAATTTTGTCATATATCTTGTCATATATTCACTGTATTATAACCTGTTAACTTTCTTAATCAAGATTATAATCATAATTATTGTCTACAAGTTAGCTATAGCCATTGCAGCGAACATAAGAACCTAGATGAAAAAGTAGATTGTGTCATTTGAACCAACTCAGGGGACAAAGGCAGAAATTACAGTGATGCATTTACAAGCCAAGGACTATCAAGGGCTACAAGAAACCACTGAGACCTGGGGAAATGCCTGAAACAGATTTTTCCTCTGAAGAAACCAATCGTGCCAGCACCTTGATTTTGGATTTCTGGTCTCCAGACCTCAGAAAGAATGGATGTACATTTTGTTCAGCCACCAAGTCCAGTCCCACTCCGGTTCGTGGTATTTTGTGTGGCAGTCCTAAGAAACGAATACATAAAATCAGGGTGAGGGCTGTGAGATAACATGTAGAAAGTCCTCGGACACGTGTTTACATGGACTCTATAGAAAGTGCTCAATGAGGAAGCTGTTACCATTCTTATAGGACCTGTGGCAGCACAGTGAGGTAGGTCTTGGGTTCTTGACTGCAAGAATCGGGAGTTCAAATCCACAAGCTGCTCTTTGGGAAAATAATGAGGTTGCCTGCTCCTATGAAAGATTGCCGTCTCCAAAACCTCAGGAAGAGTGGCAGAGTGGTAACACGTTGGGCTGGGTCCCGCACAGTCTCCAGGGGAGAAAGCGGAGGTTAAGAGTTTCAGCCTCCGAAACTCACCTGGTTTTGTCGGGTTTCTATGAATTAACATCGAATCTACCACAGTGAGTTTGGTTTTTTGTTTTATGAGTCAGAACTGATAGTGAGTGTGAGTTTTTGTATTATCATATTTTGCTTCCTCTTTCTATGGCACCCAGTACGCTAACACCAACAATAACAACAACAGAAAAAGCAAAACAAAACTCCAGCACTGCATTATCTGAACTCATGGCATCTCTGGAAGACAAGCTCTTCATTAGAAGCCCTGACACCTAGGATTTCCGAGACTATGAATCTTTATGGGAGCATACAACTTCACCTTTCTTCCAACGGCAAGCTGGTGGGAGTTAGGCTAGTGTCCCAATACTTAACCAACTATGCCACTGGGCTCCTTGCACCCAGTACAGTGGCCAGTACAGGGATCACAGTGGCACAGAGCGGTGTCCCTCATTCATTTGCAAATCACCCAGAGAGCTGGCACAAGGAGCACAGAGTGAGTTTCGGTCGGTTGGAGGTGGGATGCCAGAATCCTACATATCTGCTGCATCCCTATGTTCTGTTGATGTTCATGGAATCACACTTAGAACAACACACAGTTCTCATTCAAAGGGTGGTCTCCTTGCCACCTGGGGACCCTGAAATGCAAGACCTCTGTTTCAGACCCTCCAGGGGCAGGGCCCACAATTTGGACTTTCATACTCTCTGGCTGACTCAGATGCTTGCAGAAGTTTCAGCGCCACTCGGGAAGACCAAAGACTAGCAATTTTTAAAGTCTTGACCTGTATATTGGATTTACCACTTAGCCAGTCTTAGCTCACCAACCGAAGCCTCTCACTAGCCCTTCCTTCTTGACCCAGAATAGGACTGAGAAGGAATTCAGGCTAGCTCTGGGGCCCTGTTTCAACAGCTTGGCTTTCTAAATGCACTGCCTATTAACTGCTGCCTGCAAACGGGACAAATTAGATTTCGTGTGCTCAGAAAGTTGTTGTATATAGTTCTGTGAAATGACCATTATGAAGGGCTCTGAGTATCTTTGATGACTGATGGGATGATGAGGCCAAGTGTTGCATGTGTAACAAACACATTATCGGAAGTCCAGGGGGGAGACCTGTTTCTTCGCGAAAAGGCATCTGCTGTTAGTAATGTATCCAAGGTTCCTTGCTAACTACAGACTTTTCCGATCATGACTGCTTACTAACAAGCTGGAATGGTTGGTGTTGGCAATGAAGATAACAGCGATGCACGTAAAGTGCCCATTCCTTTGAATATTTTCCAACCTTTAAACTCTTCCAGAGGACGGCATTTGCTGAGCCATGGAAGGAAGGCAGCCATTCTTATCTGCACATCTGGCCCTTCTAACCACACTGGATATTTCTGTATGGAGATATTTATTGGGCTCTATCAACATACTCACCAGCTGGTACTGTCTATAATTAGACAAACCTACTTATGAATATGACTCAGCAACTCCCACCTCAATCAAGAAATATTAATTGAGAAGGATGCTGGAAGTTTTATTTTGTGTATGTGTGTTCAGTAACTCCAATAACTTAAAAAATAGCTATCACTGAGCCTCTACTAAGCTCAAGGTACAGCAAATCTAATGAAGGTCTCCTCTCCACCCTCCTGTTGCCACAAAACAATGGACACAAATCCAAAATACTTGTCTCCCAGACAAATCATCTCACGGACAGGAAACAATTCCCATGCAATCTTAACTCGTCAACCTAAATGGAAGGATGCCTGCAGAAGCAGCACAGTGTGGTGGAAATGGCCTTGACTTGATTAACAAGAAAGTTGGAGTCTTGCCTGAAGACTGCTACCTCGCTCTGTGATTTTTTTTCCTTTGCCCTCAGAGCCTTATTTCCAGGATCTGTAGCACAGGAATATTTGAACCATCTTATGAAGTCTCTTTTTCCAGAAGTCTGTTGGTCCCGCTCCTCAGCCCGGGTGAACACAGACAGTGCCTTTGAGACAGCGGTGTGCTTGCTTCCTCTGTCTCCTTTCCCCATCAGTTCTGCTCGACGTAAACACCTTGCAGGCAGACACTGCAGATCATGCTGCTTTGGAAATGTTCTCCTCAGGACATAGCTCCTGGGCACTCTTAGATTGCTGACACCTGGTAAGCCGTCTTTTCCCATTTTTAACAAGCCCTAGAAGCTGACATTTACTCTCACTAAGCATTTTCTCTGGGTTGCCTTAGAGTTGATCCCAGAGGTAGAGGGGGGTCCGTGTGGAAAGACTTTTGAGAATTGTGCTGCCCTCACTTGGAAGGAACAGCAACATGTTCCCAGACACACCTGCCCTTACTTGGGAGATAAGGGGAGAGGAGACGATATGATGAGTCTTATCTCAGAAAAGCTTCTCATTCGCCAACAGTGGGATTGTTGGTGGGTAGGAACATGTGAGTCAAAACCAGTACCCCTTGGCCAGGGCAAGTGCAGCATGGCTTCCCTGAAAGTTCTCACAAAGCCCTCTCCTCCTCGGAGAGGAAACCAAGACCCTGAGTTGGGAAGTGATTAACCAAGGTCACCTATCAAGTCAGGGACACACGAGGTAGCAGGCTGGAGCAGTGGGATGGCACCTTCAGCCACTAACTGCCTAGTCAACACTTCTAAGTCACAACAACCCCTCATGAGAAAGAAGAGGAGACTCTTGGTTCTCCAAAAAAGAGTTAAAGTTTCAGAAACCCCAAGAGGCAGTTCCACAAGGCCCTCTATAATTACTGTGAGTTGGGATTGATTACATAGCAAGGAGCTTGAGTTTTGCTTTATCTCCCCTTCTCCCACGTCCTGGTCCCTGACTGTTGCTGAGTCCCTTCAACTCTGCCCCAACTCATAGCCACTGTGTGTAACAGGATGGAAGGGTTCCATGGAGTTTTATTGTCTGTTATCTTGACAGAAGCAGGTCTTTCTGTCAAGATCACTGGGTGGATTTCCCTTGGAGCTGCTGGGTGACATTGAACCACCATTCTTGGGGTAGCAGCCAAGCCTGCAACTGCAGTACCACTGGCACACTTCCCCAGTCCTCGAGTAGGTAAAATGTCAAGTTCAGAGAGGAAATGCAGAAGGATCAGGCACTGCAGGCAAGGGGCAAGTTTTACTCCTGGACACTCTGCTAGGAGGCTGCTGTGTCCTGTTTCAAGGTTGACAGCATAAAGAAATGACCAAGCGCAAACAGTGAACTTCGATGGTAGCCAAAGCCCCAGGGAAAACTGCCCAAAGATAATCTGCTACTGAAATATTATTCATAATTGAATATTCTGACTCATTGTATGCGCATATCACAAAGAAGCACTACAGTCTTAGGGCTCTAGAAGATGAACATGCGTCAGCAACACGGCAGTGTTGTTTAATAAAGCACAGAGGCGGTTCCGAAGCAGTCAAAAGCAGAGAACATTATACTCAGCACATTTGAGTGCCCTCACTCCCCTTTATTAGCCTCTAATTGTATCTCGTGTCTAAGTCTTGTTCTCCTCAATGAGATTAAATGTTCCCGAAGGACAGACACTAGGTTTGACTCTTCCCTTGTATCTTTTTATCACTAGCGAGAAAATGTGTATGTGGAAAAAGAGAGAGCATGAAAGAGAGAGAATTTGAAATCTTAGGGAGAGTGTTGCTGGTAGTTTGGGATTCTATAATTTCAGAAGAGTTTGCATAAAAGATCTAAGAGTAGGACAGGAATGTGTAGGGCATGGTAGGACAGGGAAGTGTTGCCAAAATTAAAAGAATGGCTTCAACATAAGCCGACCCAGAAATAACCAGAGACAGATGATGTCAACAGTGGCGACCATCTACTGTCATGCCACTGGCCTTGGACAGAGCACCTTCACACAGCGTCTCTAATCTGATAATGACCCTGCAGGGTATGCTCTAGAAGCCCCATCTGAAAGGTAAGAACTCTTAAGACCCACACAACTTAAATAACCTGCTCATGCTTATACGAAGTAACTGATCAGAATTAGAATCCCTGAGTACCTGACTCTTGGCCCCGAGTCTTTGACGAGGCCTCAGGTGCCCTCCAGAGCATGGAGAATGCCTGGATCTTAACATGGCTCAACCCCAATCCAAACTTACACGGTAAGAGGACTTTCTACCACCAGCAAGCACTTTATTTCTGATAGGGGAGACAGTCATGGAGATTACCAGCAGCGCCACTTTGTGTCTGGAGAGATTTCAAGGTGGGCACATGGGGTCAAGTGCAGAGGAGACCGCTGCAGCTGAAACTCACGGGACTCTGCCTGAAACCCTGGGTGCACAGGAAAATGCAAGGGCCCGGCTGCCCTGGAGAGAGTCCAACCCATCTCTATTTGTGTCCTGTCCCTGTGGCTTTAGCTGACTCATCCTGCTGCTCTCCGTGAGGGAGCTCAATCATTGTCCTTCTTGTCACAATGAAATAAGAGACCTGGAAACAAGCTCCCCCACTATAAGCTGCAGAGCAAAATAAGCAAGCCGAGGCCCCTGCACAAAGAATGCAAAGAGTGGCAGCAAAATGCGAAGTATTAGAGGTTATCCTTTGCCTTCCCCTTTCTACATCTCTGAGTTGCTCAAATTTCCAACTGAAAAATGAGCTTCTTTCATTCCTAGTAAAAGAGCCACAAACATTTAAAAATAAACAAGATGCCCACAAGAGGCTTTTAGGGAAATACAGAAAACGATCATTTCCTCTTCAATTATGACCTTTTCCAGTGTTCCCCACTGGTGAATAACTCTCATAATTTAAGTCTGGTCTGGTGACCTAAGACATCTTCCCAGGGCATAAATTAAACTGCACGCGAACAGTTAAAGTTGTATTTGTTGTATTTTAAAATGTCAACTAAGTACCCCAACTATAAAGTCCACTCACACAGTTGGTAGACTTTGGGATACAAAAGCAGGCAGTACCTATTCTGCTGGTCACAGACAAGATGCCAAGCAAAGGTATTTTCCACCCTGAAGAATCTGAGGCAGATCAGCTAGAGCAGGAGAACAGCCGGGATTCCACTTTTCTGTGAAGCAAGGGCCAGGACCAGAAACGGCATAGTCAACAACTCCTGGGTGTGAAAATGATGTAACACTTGGCTACCAACGGAGAAAGTAACAGCCCCAGAAGAAAGACTCATAAAAAATAAAAAGCTATTGACAACCCTATGGGGCATATTCTAATTGGACACCCATCATGTCCCCAGGAGTCACAAGTAAAAGGCACATCGTCACCACAAAAATAGAGACCAACTCTCCAGGCAAGGAGAGCCATACCAGAACTTAGACTTCCTTAATTTCACTCCATTTGTGGTTATAATCTGGCCTAAGAAGCATCCTTTCAAGTAGACTCAACTTCTGAGTCCACAATACCAAGAGAGCAGCATCCTCTGGGAGATGCTGTAGAGACCTTCTGCGTGGTGCTCTTCAGAACTAGCAGAAACTGAAGGAGGGGAGAGAAAGCAGATTCTGGGGTTGGTCGCTACAGTGGAGAGGTAGTAGGTGATAAAATCCCTGGACCCGCCCCTCGACTGTGTCTTCCAGCAGACCTAACCAAGCCATAGGCATCTTTTTTCAGCTTGCTAAGTGCTGCCCAGTTGATTCTGACTCATCTTGGCCTGTGCACAACAGAGGGAGACACTACATGGTCCTCTGCCATCCTCATAACTCCTCTTACATTTGAGCCCGTGGTTGTAGCCACTGAGCCAGAACCTCCTCTTTTTCACTGTGCCTCTATTTACCAAGCATGATGTCCTTCTCCAGGGACTGGGCTCTCCTAACGTGGTCAAAGCATGTCAGATGAAGTCTTGCTTTGCTTTTAAGGAACATTCTTACTGTACTTTTCCCAGGACAGATTTGTTTGTTCTTTTGGCAGTCCATGATGCTTCCAATATCCATTATCCAGCACCATAATTCAAATGCATTGATTCTTCTTTGGTCTTCTTTATTCAATGTCCAACTTTCCTAAGCATATGAGGCTCTTGAAAGTTCCATGACTTGTCAGTCACTTTGTCACACTGTGATGGCTTGTGTGATGTGAGACTGGAAGCTACGTCACTTGTATTTCAAATAGGAAGGTCACTCAAAGCAACCAGGTTTCGGCAACGCTTCCAGACGAAGAACAAACTATGAAGAAGGAAGACATTGCCCCCCTTGAAGGAATTAGCCCCTAAGAATCATTTGTGAATCCTAAGTGGTGATTCTGGTTCTGTTGGTCTGAGATGAGGTCTGTAAGTCTACATTTCTATCAAGAAACTGATGACATTGATGATGCCGGTCTGAGGATCACATTTTAAGTAGTAAGTTAATAGGAATCAAGTCTTCAAATGACAAGTAAGTTTGTTCTTCAGCATTAAATCAGGATAAATTATGGAGCTGCAGCCATGTTTTGAGAAAGACTGTAAACTTACTTCAGGATTCAGAGAGTACTATAATAAGTTGGTGATACCAGCTATCTTGGCTATTTAGACAGAGATACCATGAAGGGATGGCTTTAACAAACAATTTGATTTTCTTGTCGTTAAGAAGCTAGAAGTCTGGCTCAGGACATTGGCTGTAGACAAAACCCCTTTCTTTCTGTTGGCTTTAGGTGAAGGCCCCCTTCTCTTTTCAACTTCAGTTTCTTGGTTTTTTGGCGATGTTATGCGATAGGTATGGTATACATCTTCACTCAGCTCTCTCTATTTTTTTTAAATTCCCAAATAAAATTTTTACTATAGGCATCATGAGAATAAAATAAATTCAATGCCTTCAAGCTGAAGCCAGTTCATAGACACCCCATAGGACAGAGTAGGATTGCCCCTGTGAATTTGTGCCCCTGTAACTTTTTACAGCAGTAGAAAGGCCTGTCTTTCTCCTTTGGAACAGCTGGTGGTTTCGAACTGATAATCTTGCAGTTAATAGCCCAACTCTGTAGCTACGACCCTAACAGGGCTCCTAACCATAGGTGTAGAGGGACATATTTACATCACATATTTAGGGGTGGGAGGCACAGCGTAATCCACAACTTCAGTCATGGGTGAGAGAGGACCATCCTTAGCTCTTCGAACATCTTCATTACCAAAATGATTGAATCAGCTATTTCCCTGGACATTAGTATAGTTCAACCAAATATTTTCTGGGGGGAATTAGAAGTCCTAATAGGAGTGTGGTGCAGTGAAAAGAGCACTTCTCTTCGTGTCAGAAGTCTTGGGTCCAGTTCCTATTTAGTTTGTGTAGATCTCTGCTTCTTCATCTCTAAACTGGACATACTAAGATTGACTTGATAGAAGGTTAGGGAGTTTCCACTTAAAGGCTGTAGACACTGTAAACCCACCCAATGAAAGTTACTATTTATAGCCCATTATTTATTGAGTGATAATCCCTTCCCAATAGCACAGGAGGTATTCATCTACCATCAATTTGTTTCATTCCTAGCAACCCTTCCAGGACAAATGTGGACACTATGATATACAATATGATTTTTACAATCTAGTCAAAGAGGTGATTTATGATATCAGATGCTTTTGCATAGTCAATAAAACACAAGTAAACTTCTTTTTTGCTATGCTCTGCTTTCAAGCAAGTTCCACTTGATAACATGAATGATCGAATAATATCCCTTAATCCATGTCCTCTGCTGAATTGACTTGAATTTATGGAAATTCCCTACTTAAGTATGATTTAATTTATCAAGGGTTCATGTGAGATGGGGAGTGCAGAGGGAGAGGAAAAATGAGGAGTTGATACCAAGGGCTCAAGGAGAAAGCAAATGTTTTGAAAATAATGATGGCAACAGATATGCTTGACACCATGGATGTATGCATGGATTGTGATGAGTTGTATGAGCTCCCAATTTAAAAAAAATTTAAAAGAAAGTATGATGTGAATATTTTCTCTAACAAAAATTTACTTGCATGTGATATTAATAATATTGCTTGATAATTTCTGTGAAGTTAATAGTATTGCTTGAAATTCACTTTTCTTTGGAATTGGCACCACTGTGGATCTCATCTAATCAATTGGTCATGTAGCTATTTTCTACATATATTGGCACAAGGGAATGAGCACTTCCAGCACTGGATTGGTTTACTGAAATATTTCAGTTTGTATTCTAGCAATTCTTGTGGTCTTTTTTAAATCAATGTTTTCATTGCAGCATGGGCTTCTTTCAATATCATAGGTCCTTGGTCAACCATTACTCTTGAAATAGTTGAATATCAACCAGTTCTTTTTGATAAAGTAGTAACTCTAAGTATTCCTTCTATCTTCTTTCGATGTTTTTTTATTGTTTAATAGTTTGTTCATGGAACCCTTCAACATTGCAACTTAAAGCTTGAATTTTTTTCTTGCTTTTCTTCTTTCCATCTATTTCCATGGGAAATCCCAAATATGTTCTTCCTTTTTGCTTTTGTAACCCTAGATATTTGTACATTTTATTATAATTCTTAACTTTTTCTTCTTGGGTTGTCCTTTGAAATTTTCTGTTCAGATATTTTACTTCACCTATCCTTCCTTTTGCTTTAACTTCTCTACATTCTAGAACAAGCTTTAGAATGCCTTCGGACGTAGATTTTGGCCTTTCTTGTCTGTCTTTTTAAGGGACCTTTTTCTTTCTTTATATATGATGTTCTTGATGTTATCACACAACTCCTGTGTTGTACAGTAAGTAGTGTTCAGTGGATATATATACATATATATATATACACATATATCACAACATGCACAACAAACAAACGCATCTCCCTGCGATTGAGTCCATTTTAACTCCTAGTGACCTTTTAGGACAGAGTAGAACTACTCCATAGAGTCTCCAGAATTGTAAATCTTCATGGAAGTTGACTGCTTATGAGTAATTAAAAGTTGTGTGAAATGCTTTAATGTCTATAGGTTTAGTTCTTCATTGTTCCTTGTCCGGAAATTTTCCTGTCTATTCTTGTTTATTTTTCCATATGAACTTTATAACTAAATTGTCCAGATTTGAAGAAAGAGATAGACTGTTTGGTTATTATTTTTATTGGGATTTAATTAAATTTATTAATCAAGAAGAACTAACATCTTTATCATCCTATACAAAGTTATGGTTTACCTTTACATTTCTTGAGTTCTACTTTTGTGTGATGCCATTATTGAACCAGAAATAAATGCATCACACTGAGTGAGTGACAGGTAAAAAGGTCTAGCAACAAAAGCTAACAAGTTATGATGGCAAAGAACAAACACATTCATCTGTTCAAGAGTGAGAAGTCATTACTCTGAACATTGTGTGGAAAAGACACAGGAGCAGCTCAGGAAGGAAAAAGCGGGGTTTATTGTTTTATATTGCTTATCTTATTGGATACTTATTCCATAGATTACCTCTCATAATAGTAAGACTTGCTCTTTAGCAAGACTTCACTCATGACACAGCATAAGCAAAGCACTTAGCATAATATTTGCTACATTGTTAGAGCAGAAGAAGTGTTAAAGGTCATAATACTGATAATGATGAAGAAAAAGAAGAAAGAAGAGAGGGAGAAATCCAGACTTGGCCATATGGAAGAAATTGACAGTGGTATGACAGATTCATAACTGAATCCCAGACCAACTGGTCTGAAGTCCATACTTTTTGAACTGGACCATTCTCCCTTTTAGTCCCACTGTCATCAAGTCTATTTTGACTTCAGGAAACCCTGTATAAGGTTTTGTAGTCTGCAAATCTTCATGGGAGTGGGTAGCTTCACTTTTCTTCAAATAACTGGTAATCTGCTCCTGTAATGATCACAACATTAGAAACCCTATGGAGTAGTGTGATGGGCAGGTTTGTTATGCCCACATGGCCACAGAAGATCGGTGGGTCTGTTGTGACAGCACGGTCAATGAACACATGGGATGAACTGAAGGGCAGAGATGGGAAGAGCTCAGCGAATCCCGCCCTCTCTCTGGCTTTCAGATCTTTGGACCACGCAGCTGCCTTGTTGGTCCTGTAAGCGACCTCCAAGCAACACTACCCATGGGACAACTAATCGTGGACTGTGTAGCTGTGAGTTGAGGTTCCTTTAAGCCCTACTTCACCACACTCCTGGGATATACATCTGTTGAGCTGGGAACTGTTGGACTCTGTCATCTGGCTGACCATTGGTGTCCTGCTTTGCTGTTTGCTGCCTGTGAACAGATAGCTTGAATTGCTCTACAGAGGACTACTCAGCGACCCTCAAGACTTGAAGGACTGCCAGTCTTCTAGCTGTCTCATGCAAGTGAGTTGCACTGAGTAATTTGTACTGCTTTATAGATAGTTAACTGTTTCTTTCTTATCTTATATACCCTTCTAACTATATAAATATATAAAGAGAATTACTAGTGTCCTGGTTTTATTTCTCTAAGAGAACACTGCCAGACACAAGTAGCTTTTCTCTGTCTTTTAGGCTTGCTATGTGTTAGAATCCACTCAACCACGCGCAGAGATATGTCTTCTACTTTCATCCTTAGTAAGCACTTGGAACAGACACAGAATTCTATCTTGGAAGTAATTAATGGATTTCTTTTCACTAATGACCAGAACTCTGTATTGATATTAAGAAATCCAGTGCCCTTTTGGACTTTGGTACCCATGTGTGTCCTCCCTTTAGAAAATTTCCTTTCAATGCGTGTCTTAGTTTCTTGGTGTGCTGATACTAATGCAAATATCATGAGGTAGTAGTTCCTAGATGGTGCAGACCAGGGTGCATGCAGCTGCTAGCTGAAGTGTTGGTGGGAACCCCCCCCCCCACCTCCGAGGTATCTTGGAAGATAGGCCCATAGGTCTGCTTAGGAAAGGCCACAGCCCTGAAAACGCCATGGAGTAGATCCACTCTGCACACATGGGGTCACCATGATTAGAAATCAACTTGCTGACAATAATGACAATACGGTGTCCATACCATGAAGTGTTTTTCTTTTTATCAGCGTCTCTATCAGCACTTGAGGGTAACTTCTCTACTCAGCGTTGTCATTGAGCTATCTCCTGACTGCTTACCGATTCCCGAAACTTACTGATTCCTGGTCTCCTTGTTCGTTGGGTTGCTGCTTTTGTACTATCACTTTACCATCATTTTTGGTAGACTTTCTAGCCAGGGTAAACACAAATGCAACCAACAAATCATTCTTCATTGGAAATACCACTTCCTATCTTTGCTTCCAACTATTAGGGATGAGCATATATTGTGCTTATAGTGATGAGTTAAAATTTAATATTTTACAAGTGGATAATTAAAAAGGAATAAGATCAAAAGTTCAAAAAACAGAAAATGAATGGAAAAGGTTAAGGTAAGTTCCACCTACACTACATTTACAAATATCCCTTAAATATGAGATTTTCAAGTTTGTTCATGAAAGAAGAATGGAAAATATAACAATATCTAGATACTAGCCCTCACCATTTTGCCAATTCATTAGCAATGTATAAAAAGAATAACAACAATATTGACAGCAATGTTGATCATATGTCTCATAAATGCTGATCCCCCAAGCCAAACTCTTTATGGTCAAGTTGATTCCAATTGATGAAGGTTCTGTAGGACAGAGTAGAACTTCTGATGAGGTTTATAAAGTTGTGTATGTTTACAGAATCAGACTGCCACATTGTTGTGCCATGGAGCTGTTGATTTGGGAATTTGAACTCTCAATCGTTTGACTAGCAGCAAAGCGCGCAATCACTGTGCACCAGAGCTCCTACATGGTGGGTATGTAAAGCATTGCAACCACTTGATAAAGCATGCTTTTTAATTTTTTAATGTTAAATGTAGTTTTATCATATGACTCAGCAAGTCCACCCTTAAAAACATACTAAGAGAAGTTAAAGCATGACCACACAAAAAAACTACCCTGTGAACACATAAGGCAGCGCTATCCAAAATAACCAAAAGAAAACAAAAATAATCCCAAATATTCATAAATTGATGAACATATTAACAGAATGTGATCTACCCAATGGAGCTCTCTTTTTCAATAAGAAAGAAGTGCGGGCTCATGCTACAGGAGGGATGAACCTTGAATATACTATGGTGAGTGAAATAATCTAAACATTGTAAACCACAAAGTGTATGATTCATTCATATGAAATGTTCAAAAAAGATCAAATCTATAGGGATTAAAAAGTAGATTAGTGGATGCCAAACGGGGTAGGAATGGAGAATAATGAATTCATGTCTTCTTTCGGGGTCAGAGAGTGTTCTCAAATTAGAGAGTTTCATCCCTGTATACATGTACTAAAGATTAATGAATTTTTCACTTAAAACAAATAAATGTTATGGTATATAAACTAGACCTCAATAAAGCTGTTTTGAAAAAAGGGAAGAAATAGGGGAGGGGGACAGAAGGAAGAGAAGGAAAAAGGAGGGAGGAGAAAGGGAAAATTGTCTTTGGTATTGTGAAAAGTCACGGATCCAACTACACGAATCTCTGTGGATCCAGAGGAAGCAAACAATTTCATAGAAAGAGGTAAAAGGAGAGTGAAATATGTAAATCTTAAGATTTCAGAGAAGAGAGGCAGCTTGGGTTTTCCTTGTCTTGGTCTCCCGAGAATGGAGTTATTTAAAATAAAATACATGTATAATACAAAATGCTGTTTGGCTAAATTATAGCAACACAGTAGAATATGCATAATTCAGATTAAACCAGCCCCAGTGTGAGTCAGATAACAAACAGGAGGAATTATGTCAGCAAATAAAAGAGATGAATGGCACAGGAGGCATCCTTTTTATTCCTTTTGAAAGAGATTACACAGTCATTCCCAGGGAAGTCAATGAAATTTTAGAGCCCATTATTGCAATCTATCTATGTTGAAAGTACCATGTAATCGGAACTGATTTGACTTTGACCCCCCTCTTGGGGGGAGCAGCCTTAAGGAAACTGATAAACCAATGTCACCTCAAAATATTATAACTGAGTAAGTGCAGGAAGTCATTTAGAAATCTAAAGGGCAGCAAATCTCCTTACAAGAATAGACTGCAGAGAAGCCGCTAGATGGTTCGGCTCCATGCTGGCCCTCTCATGCTTATCTCCACACCGCCAGAAGAAACCATCCTGCTGGCATGTCCCTGTGGTTTCACGAGGGGCTGACATAGTGACAGACTCTCGTAGCCCAAACGGGAATGATGCCTCCATCCAGCTTCCCCCAAACTGGGACAGTCTTTGTAAACTCTCAAACCAACCAAGTGGCATTCGTAATTAAGAGTGGGGCCCTAGAGCTGTGGTTCTCAACCTGTGGGTCGCAACCCCTTTGGGGGTCAAATGACACTTTCACAGAGGTCGCCTAAGATCATCAGAAAGCACATAAATATTACACAATATATAATTACATATTGTTTTGTGATTAATCACTATATTTATGTTCAATTTGTAACAAGGAAAACACATTACAATTCACAACAGTAGCAGTTTTGAAGTGCAACAAAAATAATTTCATGGTTGGGAGGTCACCAGAGCTTGAGGGACTGTACTGAAGGGTTGCTGCATTGGGAAGGTTGAGGACCACAGCTCTAGATTCTGAAGACGACCTTCACATGCAGATGTTAGCCTTACTAGCTATGTGGGCTTAGGGACCCTACTAACTTTCCATTCTGCTCACAGTAACACATGGCTGGTAAGAATTGGATCTTTTCTTAGGGGTAGTTTTGAGGGGTAAATGTGAAAGTATAGGTGAGATGTGTAGATCAGACCCTGGCACTTAGTGAAAAGTCAATAACACTAGCTAAGATTTCTTCCTTAAGAAAAACAATAATAAGGGTTCATGGGGAAGGGGGGGGCAAAATATGGAGAGCTGTTACTGGGGGCTTAAGTGGAGGGAGGATGTTTTGAGAGTGATGTTGACAAGTGTGCAAATGTGGCCTGCATACAGTTGATGTATGTATGGATCATGATGAGAGTAGTATGAGCCCCCAGTAAAATGATTTCTAAAAAAAGAGGGGGAAAGAGAAGCTTATACCAAGGACTCGAGTAGAAAATATTTGGAAATGAACATGGTAACATGTGTACAGATATGCTTGATACAAATGATGCATTGAATGTTATAAGAGCTGTAAAATCCCCCAATAAAATCATGGGGGGGGGGGAAGAAAGACAAGAACAGCCATTATTGCTGCTATTCATATGTCATGTTTATCAATATACATAAGATGGTTGTTGCGTTTTAAGGTGGCATCAAGTTGCTTGTGATTCATAGTGATCCCATGTGGCAGAGAGGGCTAAGCCCCATGGGTGGCAGTGCTGACATTTGTTTAGCATTGGGCTGCCAACCTGAAAATTAGCAATTTGAACCCACCAGCCACTGAGCTCAAGAAAGATGAGGCAGTCTGTTTCCATTGAGATGTCCAGGCTTGGAAACCCTCTGTAGCAGCTCTGTTTTGTCCTTAAGGATCACTGTTGGTTGAAATCAACTCAGTGGTAGTAGGTGAACTTTATAGGAACCGAACAACAGAACATCGATGAGTTCAAACAGCCAAGCTCTCAGCAGCTGAGCTTCTTAATATAAGTTATCATCCACTGCTGTAGAGCCAAGCCACTAGTCAGGATATGCTATCATTGGCTGATCTTTCAGACGTGTATTGCCAATCTTTTCTTCTGTGCCTCCCTTAGCCTGATCACTTCAGTATAACCTGTTTGGCACCATGGGCAGGCAAGCCTCCTTTGACTGATGAATGGTGGGTACACATGGAAGGAAAAAGTTCTATCACTGTATCACCACTGTACTCAAAGACAATGGAAAGCCTATGGATCACAGCAGAATACTGTCCCGATTCAGGGTTTCTATGAATCAGAATGGACTCAGTGGCATTGAGTTTGGTTAATTTTGGGTACAGTCATAGAAGATAAGCCTCCTAGTAGTTAAAACAATAGACTTATGCAAACCAACAGAACCAGACAATAGTTTCTTCTATTAGACACAAGGCCAGCGTGAGTTGGACCCAACTAACAACTATTAACTGCTATTCAGACCTCTTTAGCATGTTGAAAAGCTGAGCGGGTACATTGAGGACTAAAATGTGCCTGACCCTAGCCATGGTAGTTTTAATCATTAGACAGGCAAGAAGACTTGATGCATTCGAATTATTATGCCGGTGGGGAATATTGAAAGTACTATGGACTGTCAAAGAAAAAAACAACAAATATAACTTGGAAGAAGAGCAGCCAGAATGCTCCTTAGAGACAAGGATGGCAAGACTTTATCTCACACACTTGGACATCTTGTTAGCAGAGACTGGTTCCTGAAAAAGACAGCTTGCTTGGTAGTGTCAAGGGCAGAAACAAAGAGGAAGACCCTTGACAAGATGAATTGACATAGTGACTGCAGCAATGGGCTGAAGCATCAGAACAATTGGCAGGATGCTACTGCACTGAGCCCTGTTTTGTTCTTTGGTGCACAGGGTAGCTATGGGCAGGGACCAACTCAATGGCACCTGCCCACAGCATCAGACATGTGACAGGAATTGTGCTTAACACATTATTTTATCTCCATAACCACTGACCAAGGTATATTTTGATCCCCACTTTCAGATAAGACAGTCGAGGATAAAAGAAGTTAGCAAACTCACACAGTCACTATAGAAATGGTATTTGACCTGGTCTGTCTTAGACCAAAGTTGATCGCAGCGCTTATTGGTCAAATTCCATCATTACCACCCCCTGATGAGCCAAACTCGACCATACACAGCCCAGTACAAGACTATCACCCCATCATGTGAAACCTGTAGTGGAAGCCTCTTTACAACAAAAGCCAGTGGACACTGACAAACTCATCATAAACTGACATGGACCCAGGACTACAATTCTGTGCTATCCGTGGGCATGCAGGAGATGGTTGTGCAAACATATCACATGGGGATGAAGTAGAAAGAAAATGTGCTGAAGAAAATGTGGCAGAAAGGGCTGGGGGAGCACAGTTGAAGAAGCAATTAATTCTAGCTCAAGTGATATGGGAGCCCTCGGGGAGAAGCTGCAGAGGAGCTGAGCTTTGAAGGTTGCCTGGCTTTTGATTACTGGAGGAAGTAATGGGCATCCTGGGCCTAACAAGGGTGAGGAGGAATGAGCGTCCAGCATGTTCGGGGAGCAGGCAGGTGGTAGGTGAAGGAGACCGCAAAGCACACCAGCACATGCACTGGAAAAGGAGACTGGAAAACTGGCTGGGGCTAAGGGCAGAACATGAGGCCCCTGGACGCCTTGTTTAAAAGACTGAGCTTCTTAAGAGGCCAACAGGGAGTCACTGAAAGTTTTATGAAGACATCTACAGCAGCTGCCTGGAAGGATCAGTTGGTAAAGCAGGAAAGATGAAGGCAGAAGAGAGGAATGTCAAGATAAGAACATTCCATCTCATCCCCACCAGTAACTCAGTTCCAAACAATTGCTGAATGCACAAGCCTTTGCGGACACTTATAAGATAAAATTCCCTTTGCAATATCTCCTCAGGGGAAAGGTACTGGGGTTGGAGAAGTGGCGATTAGAGCCTATATCTCTGGCCTCATCCTTTCTGAAGGACTGTAGTGTCATCTAAAAGAAAGTAGAAGACATTAAAAACTAGAACAAATTTAAAATGGGTGAAAAGGGAGATCAAATGACAAGATGCTAAATGTTAACCTATCTGCATCTACAAGAATCCACTCCGCAATGCACCAGGAGGAGTAAATCTCTCGAGACAGAGCTAGACGAGTGGTCTATAAAGTGGGGGGAAGGAGTAATGGCAGTGGCGTTAATAACAATGAGCACAAGAAAGAAGAAAACACCCTAAGGTTGATAGTGGTAGTAATTGTGTAATTCCTCTTGATTTGGTTAAACAATTGAATTACATGATATGTGGTTTATTTGACCAAAAAAAACCATTTTTGTTTTTGTTTAAAAAAAGACTTGTGCAGTGATGTTTGTCATGTTTTGTACAGTCCTGCTTGTCTACAGAAGTGATAGAGGATAAGTTTGAAGAGACGGGAAAGCAGGCTCACCCATGAACAGTGACCCATTCTAACAAAGCAGTCTGCAAGAGAACATGATCATCCCAAGGACATGAGTTCTGTTCACTGCTCTGTCACTGGTCCACTGGTGTCTAACTGGCAAAGAGCAGGTGCTCACTCAGTTCTCCCATGCAGCTTTAACAAAAACCCCACAAGTAGATAGCTTTATTAAAACAGAAATTTAGTTTTCACCTTTCAGGAGGCAAGAAGTTTAAATCCGGGGCCTAAGGGAAAGTTTTTTTCTGTGTCTTGGCTCTGAACAAAGGTCCTTTCAACTTGTTTCCTGATCCCTTAGAGATCTCCGTGTTGTGTGGCATCTCTCCCTCCCTGTGAGGCCTTATCTGCTTCTTTTCTGTTGCTCGGGGGATTAGCTCAAAAGACACCCTACATTAACCCTGGGATATGGTCATAGCAAAACAGCCCATTCCCAAATGGGATTATGATCACAAGCACAGAGGGAGGATTTCATGCAGGGATTAGGGGTGGGGGTTGGGGGGAAGGGGGATGCAGAGAGAAGATACGCAATTTAATTCAAAACAAATTGAATGAGTGAATAAAAGTGTGCTTCTTATTGCTGCGGTAACAAATTACCACACATTTGGTGGTTGAAAATCACACAAATGTTTTACCTTATAGCAGTGGATCTCAACCTTCCTAATGCTGCAATCTTTTAATACAGTCCCTCGAGTTGTGGTGATCCCCAATCATAAAATATTTTCATTGCTACTTCATCTCTGTAATTTTGTTGCTGTTACGAATTGGGTGACGCCTGTGAAAGGATCATTTGACCTCCAAAGTGGTTGAGCCCCTTAGGTTGAGAACCACTGCTTATAGGATTGGAGGTCAGAACTCCAATATGAGCCTTTTGGGTTAAAATTAAGATGTTGACAGAACTATGTTCCTTCTGAAAACTCTAAGAAATCTTTTTTCCCCTTGTCTTTACCAGCTGCTAAGGGCTGCCTAAATTCTTTGATCCATGGCCTCTTCCTTTATCTTTGAATTGCATTCCAGCATCTCCTTCCCTGACTTCCACCCCCTACCTTGTTCTCATAAAGTCCCTGTGGCTGCACAGGGTCCAAGCAGAGAAGCCAGGATACTTTTTCTGATCTCAAGACCTTGATTTAATCCCATCTTGCCCCATCCCTTTTACCATGTCAGAGATTAGTACCTGGGCTTCTTTGAGCCTCATCAAATTTGTCTACCATAGAATCAATGGAATTACATTTTATATTTAATTATGAAAAAATAGATTGTTGAGATAAGACAAAGTAGGAGGAGGAGAAAAAGAGAAGGAGCTTCAAATGGTTCTTTGCCATGAGACAGCTTTTAGCCTTCAAGGGTTTTCATAATGATATTTAGCAAACCGGAGAGTAAGGTTTTTAAAAATATCTAAATTTTTAATGCAGTGGTTCAACTCTCTTTTTCTTCCTATCCATAGCTGTAGTCATTTCCTTATTGCAGGTAAGTCGGGAACCTGCATTTATTTTGAAATACAATTCACTACAGCTTAATATGTGACATGACTTTAATGGTCTCCTTCTGAAGAAGGGAGTTTCAGGCTGTGGTGGTTGGAATTCATTCATGAGACCAACCCTGTGAAGGAGTCCAGGCAAGACAGTATATTGGAACTAGCGCATCCTCCGTTGTTAGACACACACACCAGTACTGTTCTGAAGAGCAACTCTTTGTTAGCTGCTGATTTTATGTCAGTTATTTAACCTTCTTGACTCTTGCTTTTCTCTATGATTAAAGGAAATTTTAAGTAATAGTTACCCTTTGTATTTGTTTTGAAAAGTAAAGCATAGAAAAGGTCTAAGCACTTGTAGAAGTTTTTGACAAATGGTAGTCATTACTTTAATATGATTGTGGCAGTCTTGTACTCTGGTGCCAATTTGATTAAGAGTGTAGGGGTGGAGTCTAGCCTGTCAATCTAGAGATAACCAATGTGACTTCTGTGTGGGCATGGATTTCTCATAGAATTCTGGGAAATCTCATATTTCCCCCGTGGAAGTGAGAGACTTATAACTCAGTCCCTTCTGAAAATGCTCGATTGACAAGACAACATTGGCAGCATGCTGATAGATCCTGAGTCCTGGAATCCGAAGGAACCAGAGGAGAAGTCACATGGTCTTGCCCTGATGGAACCAGACCTCTGGGGCCTGAGAAGCCACTGGAGACTCCTACCAGTGCTGAGATGCTTCTGCCACCATGGATACACAAGACTCTGCACCCACTGGCTTGTGACCATCCTGGCATCAGTGCATGAGATTCATGAGTCTGAAGAAGACTTTATAGATTGGTATCAGACACATGGGCTAAGTTGGACTGGACTGGGTTGGGATGCTTTCTCAATGTTCCATTCCTCTAGTATATAAGCCCCTTCTTTATATGCATGTGTGTTTATGAATTTGTTTCTCTAGTCTACCTGGACTAACACAATGATAAACCAGAACAGTCATAACTCCTACTATCTAAATTCATTTAAAATAGGAAGAAATCTCTTCCAGAAGAATAGCAAACTATTCACAATCCACATGCACACAAACAAATTTAAGAGAAATCTTCATTGTTGTAGAATATGTTCCGACCTCACCCAACCCCACTCCACCCCCAGCAGCATCAGCACTGGCACCAGCCCCTGTGGAGTTGACTCTGACTCCAGGTAATCCCATGGGTCTTAGAGTCAAGCTGTGCTCCAGAGGGTTTTAATGGCTGGTTTTTAAAAATGCATCTTCAGGTCTTTCTTCTGAGGCACCTGTGGTAGGATCAAACCTCCCATGTTCCAGGTCGCCATCAAATGTGCTACTGCTGGACCACCACAGTCCACCATATTTCAGAATGTCTAGATTTTAGGGACTGGAAAGGAAAATAGAGTTCTAGGGCAGGTACTCACCATCACCCCATAACACATCCCCTTTGGGTTTTCAAGCCTAAATCTTTATGGGTGAAGAGAGGTCATAGATAAGGTAGTCATTTCAGCTGATGAAAGGAAATTCGATGAACAATCTCAGTACCCTAAAGGCGATCCACACTTGAAAGGAGACCATAGTGAGACTAAAGCCTTCATTCAATGTTTTAATGAACATTTCCTCTATGTCGGTCTGATGAGCTACCCGGCCCCTAAAGAGAGAGAGGCCTCCAGAAAGAACAGGAGTGAACACTGGGGCCATCCATGACTGTGTTCTTGCTCCTCCTAATTCCTGACATGGCTCTCTGTGTTAAATGGTGTTACTGGTCCCACTTCTCTCTCTCTCTCTCTCTCTCTCTCTCTCTCTCTCTCTCCTGCCACTTTCCTGAGCTCTGCCACTCCAGAAGGATGCTAACTGAAGCTTGAAAAGCATGCAGACAGTGGGCTTCCTCTCCACCATGCAAAAGAAAAACCTGCTTGGACTGCTTCCACATAAGCTTGTGGGTCCCAGGAGGTCAGTGGACACATGACAGGGCAAAATTCACACCTACGTGGGTGAGATGAGTAAACATCAATGTAGAGACCCATCTAGTCAAGGGCCCTAGGCCAATAATGATTTGGTGTTACACACCATGTTTGTGGCAGTAATTAACATATCCATTCTACTCTTCTTTGATGTAAGAAAAATTCTACTCTGCAGGTATTATCCAAAGTTCATAAAGTGACCCCAGGTAAGGGTTTTACATTTGAATTGAGAACCAAAAAAATTACTAACAGTTCTCTCTGTGTCTCTCTCTCTGTCTCTCTGAAAATCAGAGAAAAATAGAGTGGGTAGAGGGCAGGAGAAAAAGCAAGACATGGGGGAGAATCCTGAGGAAAGGTATGCAACATAAAACCTCTGTTTAAAGGTCCTGTTAACTGGAATTCTGACTGCTTGAAGGTGAGATACCCTCCCCAGCACCTAAGGCACATTTCCCCCCAAACACCTTTTATAATTGAATGTTAGAAGAATTATCCATTCTGGTTGAACTTAAGCAGAATGAAACTTATGCAAGTCTTTGGATTTAAATCTTCTGGGCATAGAAGTAGCCTGGCAAGGAGACAAGTAGTCAGGGAGAGTTTCTGGCTTAAGAGACCTTGCCTGGTGTATATCATGATGGTCTGTTAGTAAAACAGGCGGTGAAGTGGTGAAATCTTGGGTGGCAAACCCAGAGCAAACCCAAATCAGCAATTCAAACACCCCACCCATTCTGCAGGAGAAAGATGTAGCAGTCTACTTTCTCACAGATCTCAGTCTTGGAACTCCTCTAAGCAAATTCTACTGTGCCCTACAGGATAGCTATGAGTGAGAATTAACTTGATGGCAATGAGTTTGAGTGAGTATATATTCAGTTATAAGGAGAAAATTAAACCTTCAACTCCTTTGACTCTTTAACTGATTGAATGATTAAGTAAACAAATACAATTTCCAATAGTAGAAATGCTTTCTAAACCTTTCTGATCAATCATAACTCATGGATGGAAAAGTGTTATCTCTATTGTCTAAACAAATGTTGGTAGTTGCTCTCCCTCTCACTCTTCCTTTCTCCCACCCCAAGCATAACTTTATTGTTGTAATTGAATCACGACTATGCAGGAGGGGTACTTGTTTGTCATAAATACACCCAAGAAAATGGCAGGGGAGCACGTCTGAACTCCTCTGGCTACACAAGGTGAGAGAGGATAAAATTTCAGCCCACGGCCGATTGCCATAAGGCAGAGAGGTCAGACATGCCTCCACCCTCTGTCCTTCTTTTCCCAGTTTTGATAATAACCATCTCTCTTATGACACTCTATTTCTCTGCTGGGTCTGAGAATTCCTGGTCAGCACCACAAAGAACTCATATTCAATACTCAAAATTATGGGAAGGCTACAGATCTTTCCCCACCACATTTCTTCTCCACCATGCTGGCAGCCATGTCTCTCTGGTCCTCAGCCTTGCAGCCATGTGGTCTCTGTCTTGTTCTGTAGCCTGGGAAACCTCTGCTGGCAAACCCACTACCCTGCTGCTCCTCAGTTCTGCCTCATGACTTCAGCAAAGATCCTCTGCTCTGTCTCATAATAGTGCTATGTTGCCTGATGCTTCTGCTGACAAAGCCACTTCTGACAAGGATCTTGCACGTGTTTGTCTGGTGGTTCTCTTTTCTTAATGATCATGAGATTTTCTCTCTTCCTGTTTCTGAGATAGCTTCTTACTTTCAGAGGGACATCAACACTGCCAATCCCTAAGTCAGAGTCCCCTATGCCTTATTTCCAGGTCCCCACCCATTCACCTAGGGTGAATTACAAAGATGATGAATAGAAGGGTAAATTCATGTCACCATAACTCACATGAGTATTTTAGGGTGATGGGGTATCATATTCTCAACTTGTTTTCAAATGATTCTGTGGGGAGAAGTCTTTAAATGTTATGTAAGTTTGTAATTATTTTAAAATAGGAAACAGAGAAACAATACGCCACCGTAAAATACTGTTGAGAGCTTCTTGTATCCTTATTAATAAAAATTAAAGAGTTCAATCATGATGATATGATTAAAGTTAAAGAGGACTTTTGTTTCCCTTGACTTCTGGAAGAGTCTATCAATGTAAATATTCTCCAGCCTACTCTGCCCTTTGTTGCTGTGGTAGTTACATAATCTGTTGTCAATTTGAGACTTGGGAGTGAAGGTGTGGAGTCTAGCTTGTCAATCTGGAGATAGACAATGAGGCCTCTGTGTGGGCATGGCTTTATCCTGGGAATTCTGGGAAGTCTTGTGGTATTTCTCAATTGGAGAAGAGAGACTCGACTCAGTTCCTTGGAGAAGAACTACTGACAAGATGAGATGACAGCATGCTGATAGATCCTGATTCCTGGAGACTGGAGGAGTTAGAGGAGAAACTACATGAGCTTACCCTGATGGAACCAAACTTCTGAGACTGGAGAAGGCACATAAAGACTCCTGCCAGTGCTGAGGTGCTTGGGAGACCACAGGGAGACCCCTACCAGTGCTTAGATGATTCTACTGCCAGTGGATATTGCTGATGGACCCTGAGCCCTGGAAATGGAAGAGACATGGGAAGACCCTGCCAGCACTAGGGTGTTTCTATTTTCACTGGACACACAAGACTCTGCGCCCAGTGGCCTGTGATTGCACGGGTGTCATTGCATGGGCACCATGAGTTGAAAGGAGACTTTATAGACTGGCATCAGACATATGGGCTAATATAGAACTTATGACCTTGCACTGGACTGGGTTGGGATGCTTTCTTGATGTTTCATTCCTCTTGTATATAAACCTTTCCCTTATATTAATATATGTATTTATGAATTTGTTTTTCTAGTCTACCTGGGCTAACACAGTCACTAGGTATTCTAGGCTATATTGATGGCAAGAGAAGGACATAAGAAAGACAGGCAGAGGTAGAGGCAGAAGTGACAAAGCAGGAGCAAGTGGGGCTAGAAGTGCTGAAAGTCCATGTGGTAGAGGGCAGACAGGGTGAAAGAAAAAAGATGGGAGCCAATGGTAAGTAAGCCAGGAGCCAGCTGGGTGGGTAGAAATGGGAGAGGGGCATGGTTCTTGGAGGAGCAGCCATGAAGCCAAATTTTTCACTCCGTCTCTCAGTGAAGCTAGGTTGGGACTATCCCAGGCTTGCCCAGTGGCTCTCTTGTGTATCCCCATCCTGTACATGCTATCGTCAGATTACATAACATCCTACTGTGTACCTCTATCTTGTATATGTTATAGTCTGATCACATAGCATCCTATTGTTTACCTCTGCCCTGTATATGCTATAGTCAGATCAGATGTAGTCTATTTCACAGACTGTATTGTGACTGCTAAGTGATGCATGCCTGTAGTTGATCAACAAGATTATTTTCTCTCAAGTGTTTCACTAAATACCATTGTGACATATAGTTTCTTTTTCATTTGCTGCAAGGCTGAATCAAATCTTTTGAGGCTTATAATTTTGTTCCACAGGAAGCTACTCATGAGAGAAACTATTTCTCCTGGAAGGAAAATCTTGGGGCTGGATTGTATCCTCACTGTGATCTCTGAGATTGAGGTTGATGCTTTGGGGAAACTGACATTATTCCTGATAAGAGAACTCAGCATCAAATCTAAAGAGGGAGACAAACAAGAAAGGTGGGCACCCTGGATTGTTGAGAGTGAGACACAGTACTGTATGATGAGGGTCAAGAAAGGAATTCAGTTCTCTGTTCCCTAAATAAAAAGCAACAAACTCATTGCCATCAAGTCAATTCCAACTCATACCAACCCTGTAGAAGAGGAGTAGAACTGCTCTCACGGGTTTTCAAGATTACCACTTTTTATAGGAGTAGAAAGTCTCATTTTTCCTCTTACATGTCCCCGATGAGAGTGGTTTACCTGGGTCACTGCTTTGTGAAGGACCTGGTTTGAGACGCAAAGGGGAATGTGACTGCTCAGAGGAGCCAGAGGAGACCGAAACCCTTAAAGTTGAAAACATGTCCTTCTTTTTGACAGTAAGAACCACATAACTTCCCTAAGTCCATTTTGGTCCTCGCTTCCAGGAATCCTGAAATCAAAATTATGGCCAATGAGTTCTTCAATTAGATGACCTCATCTCCCCCTTCACACTGCACAAAAGGTCCAAAGGGTAGCATCCCGGAATTCCCCCAAGGCTTGTCCCCTTCTTCATTATCCATCATATTTTTAGTATATATCCCCCCATCTTCCCAGCACAGGAAAGAGGTGGCCGTCCCTCGGTCTAATCATTGTGGAATGTATTTTGAGCAGTTAGGGCTACAGATTTCAAGGTCACTGTGCAGGCACTATGGATATAAATAGCAATTAAAAAAAATCCCACTTCCATTTCACTCTTAGTTTTTAATCTTATTCTAGTTTTATTTTATTTATCAAGAACTCTACTTGTCTACTCTTGCACACTAATTATACGTAAGAGTAAACTAAGTCATGGATATAATTTTGACCTAAATAAAGTCAATAAATAAGTTGAAATTGGGGCTACTCTGCATAGATCATAAATATATGTGTGTTTATATATGTGCATCTATATATGCACATGCATGCAGGCATATGGCATATATGCATGATATAATGTGTATGTATATATATATATATATATGACATTTCTACTTTGTCCTCTAAGGTCAAAGATAATGGAATCAGTTTAGGTTATGCACATATATATAAATAACCCACTCCCCACTTATCAAATGGTCAGTTTTGAAAGACAGACCATTATAGAAAAACTGTGGCTATGAGAAAATGAACCACAGAAGGGAAGATGATTATATCATTACACGACTGCCAAGTTGCAGCATTGTATAATGGCCAAACCACTAGGAATCATGGCCTGGCCAAGTTGACAATTAATCTTAACCATCACAGTCATCATTGTTATTCCCTCACACTTCGGCATTCATTACTGTCAGACATATGTTGTTAAGGCACAGAATAGTCAGTAGAATTTTTTAAATTATTGCCATAGATGAGAATGTCAGATAACAAACAGTTGAGAAGTGAGGAGGAGGTGTGTGTGTATGAGTATGTACATGAGTATGTATATATATATATATATATATATATATATGAATCTAAATCAACTTGATGGCATTGAGTTAGCCTGTTTGATTTTTTAACATTCAAAATGATTTATTGCCCTAAATATTGTTTTGCATTTTTCTTGGAAGGTAGCTGTATTGAATGGTTAAAAGTTTCTGTGCTCTCAACTAGAATCTCAGGGCTTAAATAATTTGTATGACCTTTGGGGATTTCAATGTTATACCTGCATTGCCTTATTTGTAATATTGAGCTGGAAATATATGGAAAATCAGAGTTGTTGTAAGTACTGGATGAGATGATACACTTAGAATATTTATTAGAATACCTGGATTATGGTTCCTGATTATTGTTATCTGCCACTGAGTTGGCCCCCAAAGGTGGGTCAGCCTTTGTAATCCATAGAATTCTTAGTGGCTGGATTTTAGATGCAGATGATCAAATCCTTCTTCCTGGACTTCACTTAGAAGACCTGCTGAAACCTTTTCAATAGCATAGCAACACTGAAGCCCCCAGGGACAAATGGAGAGTGCCTGTCCTTGAGGTGCCTTAGCCTGAAATTAGACTCATGCCTTCTGCATAGAAGGCAAGAATTCTACCTCGAAATTAGTTAGCACTGCCAGTCTTCATTAAGTATGTTATTATCTCTCTGTGTAAAAAGAATCAAGGTAGAATAATGAAATAAGAAATGGCTAGTGGGAGACAAGGAGAAGTATCATAAAGATCTTTCCTCAAAGAAGGACAGCAGATGTCATTCATGGCCCAATTTGTATACATAAGATAGCATTTGACAGCCAGTTCCTCTAGGGATTGTTTCAGTAAAGTTACATGTTTGGAGGAGGTCTGTCTACAATGGTGACATAGGCACAGGTATACAAACTAAGACAGATTAAAAATGGCATGATTCTGACCTCATATTTCATCTGAAGCTTCCAGGGGTCCTGTACCTTAGTTTCCCTTTTCTTCTGCCTCTCTTGTCTCTCCCGTTGACAGGCACAGATTACTGATAACCATCTTAAACACTCAGCTCTGCCTCCAAGGAGTCTTTCCAGAAAGCCCATTGTGCAAGCTTGACTTACAAAATAAATTTGCAAATGACAGACTTCCTTTTTAATTGCTGTCCACATTGTGTTTTCAACTGCTTTGTTGTCATATTTTTCATGTACGACACAATTTGATGGCTTAAATATACTACAAAGAGTTGTGCAATCATTACCCCCATCAATTTTGGATCATTGTATTAATTTTTTATATATTGTTATTAGTTCCCCATTTCCTCTCAACTTCGCCTGCCATAACTCTAAGGCTCTAATAATCTAGTTACTGTCTCTCTATATTTGCTATCCTGGATTCCATACAAAGAAAATGACACACACACACCCTATCCCAACAACATTAATAAAATAAACCCCAGAAATTTCAATTCAAAGGAAGAATGTTATGTGTATATATGTGTGTCTGTATATAGATGATAGATAGATAGATAGATAGATATAGATATATACTTTAAAGTTCCATTATCTTTTAATTCCATTTAAATGGAGATTTTTGAAGCAACTTCACACGTGTAGCACTGCAGGTGATCTTGCAAGAGGCCAGCTGTCTTATGCTGACCCTCACCTCTGCCTTGGGGGTGGGGGCACTAAAGCATAGCTGTGAGGGTGTCCCCTCCCTTCCTGTAGCTCTTTAGGCTGAGCAAAGATGCTTGCCCAACACACAGGCATCTTCCTCCAGGACTGCATTTTCTGGGCCTTCACGCTGTGAATGTGAACCTCAGATCTGTCCCACGTCATGCTGCATCTGGTTGCAAGATGCTGACCTTTGGTTCATTTCCTTGCCTCCTTTCCCCACTGCCCAGGCAGCATAGCATATCCACTCTAGACTGAACCCAGCTTGCCTGTTCTGGGGCTACTTCTTAAGAAGCACTTAGTACAAACCTGGTGACCAGCCTCCCTGCCTCAGGGATCAACGAACTCCCTGAGGGCCACCGCTATGTTTTCCAGTGCTTGACACATCCCCCAATGAACTCAACTCAATGCCACCTTATCCTTGCTGACTCATTGTGCCCACCTATGGGCTTCTGAGACTGTGCCTGTTTACAGTAGAGAGCCCAGTCTTTCTCCCATGGAGTTACTGATGGTTTTGACCTGCCAATCATCTGGATCGCCGTCCAAAGCATAACCACTAAGCAACCAGGGCAGGAAACATTGGTGATATGACCTGATGTTGGGGGTAGATGGATGTGCCTGGGACAAGGCCCTGGGACTTTTCCAACGATATCTGTCCATTTCCAAGTAGTCCCTTCCCCCACTTCAGGCACCCCTGGAGTAATGCCACCCTCTTTTTCTTGAAGGAAGCCTACCTTGTAAATGCTCTGTTTCCCAGAAAGCGTTGCCCCCTGGGGATTGTCTGGGCTCAACTTGGTGCTGACAGACTGCACAGATTGTGGCAGGGTATTTCCTGAGATCATCATTCCACAAGTGAAAGAACAATGTACTTCAACAGAAAAACAGGTCTTCATCCAAACTCGAGAGGTGTCAAGTGATTGGAAACTGACCTTGACTCATGTTTCGCATCTAAAAAATGGCTACACCCAATCTATCCATGCGATAAATGAGTGCTATTTTAGTTTTAGAAGGGAATTTTCACAGCCTGTGCTACGTTTGATGGCTGTAGCTATTTGAAATGCTGAATTTCTGTCACAGTTCTTACCCTGCTATATTGCCTTCCTTGGTGTAATGGTAGTGCTCCTTACTTTCGAGAAGCCCAGAGTAAGCTCATAATTTAAGTTCAGAGACAGAGTGCTGCCTGCCCTAAAAGCATTATTAAAGCATCTCTTTTGAACTCCAATAGAACTGAGTCAAATCCTAGATTTGCCAATGACTGACTATGGCCCTGGACTCATCTTTTATCCCTCACTTTCATCAACTGTCAGTTCCTTATCTACAAGGTAATAGAGTAGCCACACGCAAGGGGTTCCCAGCTTATAAACCAAAAGCATTCAGTCACTGTGTCACACTGACTCTAACCTGAGCAACCCAGTTAAACACCTAGAGTTTCCAAGGCTGAAAATCTTTATAGAACAGGACTGCCACATCTTTCTCCCACAGAGTGGAAGGTGGGTTCAAACCACCAATCTTTCAGTTAGCAGCTGAACCATCACTATTTAGTGTTGAGCAAATTTTAGGAAAATAATTCAAAACAACATTATAATCCAAAAGCTATCATTACACCATTTCAGTGAAAGGGAGAAAGCTTTAAAAGTTAGTCATTCTCAAATAAAATCATGGTTAACTATAATACCGACTCCATTGGCTCTGAAATTCTGCCTCTAAAAAACTAGTCTTCAAAAGTGTTCTCCCCACAAAATTTTTTAAGGGCCTAGAAGTAAGTGATCAAGGACTTTCACTGTGAGATTAGCAAAGACAGAAAAATTCAGGTATGATCTACTTGAAGATACTATGTCTTTTGGCATGATGTTAAGTCAACTGACTCTCAGTAACCTTATGTAGCTGGGTCCACATATTCTTCCCTCCAAATGGGAGACCATACATGATTTTCTTGTGAAAACAAAAACTCGATGTGTAATGGAAACACATCTTTGAAAAGAAAGACAGGAGAGGGAAAAAATTCTATGCATACCTAAATGTGTATGCTCATATTGGAGACCCAACCAGATTATTGAGGGGCTAGATAAGGCAAACACACATGAAGTAATTTTGAAACATCATGTCCACCATGCAGACCCTCCCCTATACCAAATTTTAAGGACATTCCTGTGCACAGTTGGATAGTTTAAGACATAGTTCATCTCACCTACAAAAGAACAAACCCACCACAATAGCAACCAAGAAATCAAACAATGCATTGCATTGGGAAAATCTGCTGCAAGACACTTTTTTAAATTAAAATCATTTTATTGTGGGCTCGTACATCGTTTTTCACAATACATAAATAAATATATTGTGCCAAGCACTTTCACATGTCTGCTGCTCTTATCGTTCTCCAGTCATCCACCTTTTCCCTTGAGTGAGCCCCTGGTATCGGCTTTTCCATCCCTTCCCTTCTTTCCCTGCTCTCCCCTCCCCTCCAAACCTCAATACATTATTATTGTTCTTTCATGTCTTACACTGCCCAACCTCTCCCCCAACCCACTCCCCTAATGCCCATCCTTCAAATAGGAGCATATATATATATATATATATATATATATATATATATATATCTTTGCAGTTGGCTCCGTCTCTCCACCCCAGCTCCTCTCTACCCTTCCAGCAGCTCCAATCTAACCACTGACCCAAAGGGGCTCATCCATCTTGGTTTCCCCATATCTCCAGCTCCCCTCACTACTAGTGTACCTTCTTCAGTCCATCTGGATTTGTAAGTAGAGTTGGGACCATGATGGTTGGGAGGAGGAAGACTTCAGGAACCAGAGGAAACTTGTATGCATCATCGCTGCCCTGTTTTCCCTTGACTGGTCTGTCTCCTCCCTTGACTCCCCTGTAAAGTGGTGACCAATTACGTGCCAGTGGGCCTTAGGACCCCACCCTGCTCTCCCCCTGATTTGTGATGACTTGGTTCTTGTACTTTGATGCTCAACACCTGCTCCCTATGGCCCTCTTGACCACACATGCTGGTGTGCTTCTTCCATGTGGGCTTTGCTGTTTCTGCGCTGAAAGGCCACTCGATTATCTTCCAGTCTTTGAGAATCCAGGCATTCAATCATTTGGTAGCTGGGCACCACCGTTTCTTCTACTCTGTTTGCGTCTGTATCCATTTGTCTTCAATGATTGTATCAGGAGTCAATTGGTCCATTGATTTTGATTTTTGTTCTTTGATGCCTGATACCTGATTGTTTCAGCATCTCATGATCGCACAGGCAGGTGAGCTTCTTTTATGGTGGGTTTTGTTGCTCCTGAGCTTGATGGCTGCTCATTTATGCTCAAGCCTTTATGACTCCCGATGTTATATCTTTTGATAGCTGGGCATCGGCAAGACACATTTTTAAAGTGGCAAAACAGCAAAGATGTCACTTTGAGGACTAAGTTAGAGGACACAAATTATGGTATGGTCATTCTCCTCACAGGCATGTGAAAACTGAACAATGAACAGGAAAGACCAAAGAAGAACTGATGCCATTGGATTAAGATGTTGGAAAAGAATACTCAATATACCATTGAGCTCCAGAAGAACAAACAAATTTGTCTTGGAAAAAGTGCAGCCCAAATGCTCCTGACATAGAAGGCTACTGAGAATTCATTTCAAGCACTTTAGGCATGTTCTCAGGAAGGACCAGCACCTTGAGCAAGGCATCCTACTTGACAAGGTAGAGCATGAACCAAAAAGAGGAAGACTTTCCATGAGATGAATTGACGTGGGGCTGCAACAATGGGCTGAACAGCAATGAGGGTGCGGATGGCACAGGCTGGGCAGTGTTACCTTCTATGGTTCAAATGGTCCTGATAAGTCAGAACATGCTTCTAATAACAACAGCCAAGAAAAATAGGATATGGAGTCTAAGGAGACCGGGGACCAGAGTGGCTAAGACTAGAGCCCTGGGTCTGGTCTTCTCCGCAATAAAATGTGAATAATAATAGTACCATGTCATGGGACAGCTATCTGCCCTAAATATGTTAAGATACAGTAGCATCTCGGGGTCTGGAAAATGTAGTGAGATAGCCAATCATGTGGATATATGAAAACCAGTTTCCATCAAGTCAATTCTGACCTATAGCAACCTATGTATGTTAAAGTAGAACTGTGCTCCGTAGAGTTTTTCAATGGATGGCATTGTGAGAGTACATACTCAGGCCTTTCATTTGAGATGCCTGTGAGTGAACGCAAATATCTGATGGCCCAGTAAGTGGCTGAACACATTAACCATTTGCACTACTCAGGAAGTCGGTAATGTGAAATGATATAAATTATAACATAATGTAAATTATAGTTTAGTATCACTTTGACGTCTGCCAACCTTCCTTTTAGAGGGTTCATCACCCAGGTGTGTTTGTCCAGTGGGTCCAAAAATCAAAGCCATTGCCATTGAGTTGATTCTGACTCTTGATGTCCCCATGGGGATGGAGTGGAACTTACGGAAGCAGACTGTCTCCTCTTCCACGGAGCTGCTGGTACATGTGAACCACTGACCTTTAGGTGAGCAGCCCAACACTGACTCCACTGTGCTCCTGTCTCAAACTGGCCCCCAAGGCCTGAAGGTCCTCGCTGCTGACTCTTAAGAAGCTTACGTAGGACTTCCAAGGATGGACCTCATTACAGTAACTTCATCATCTTTCTCCCACTGAGTGGCCTGTGGGTTATCAACCTTGCAGTTAGCAATCCGACACCTACCCAACACAGGCTCTTGAAGGGGAGGTTTTGTTGGTGCTATTGTTAGATGTCCATGCTAAGTCAGTTCCCTGATATAGGCATCCTTTGTACAACAGACTGAAGCACATCTTGGTCCTTCACCATCCTTGTAATTGTTGTCATGTCTGAGCCCACGTTTGCAGCTATTGTGTCAATATCATCTTGTCAAGGGGCCTTTCCTCTTTTTCACTGCCCGTCTACATTACCTATCATGGCATCCTTTTCTGAGGACTGTTCTCTCCTGACAGCATATGTAAAGTACACGTCTGGCCATCCCCGTCCAGAAGAGACACTCTGGTTGTACATCTTCAAAGACAGACTTGTTTGTTCTCTAGGTAGTCCAGGACATTTAACATCTTTTTTAGTAGCACCATAATGCAAATGCATCAATTCTTTGGTCTTCTTTATTCAAGTTCCAAATCTTACTTGCACTTGAGACAATTGAAAACACTATGGCTTCGGGAAGGCACACATTAGCCTCAAAGTAGCATCCTTTTTTTTTTTTTTTTTAACACTTTAAAGAAGTGCCATGCAGCAGATTTACCCAATGCAACGCTTTGAGTTCATGACAGCGGCTTCCGTGATCACTGATTGCAGATCCAGGCAATATGAAATCTTTGACAAGTTTAAGTTTTTCCATTTATCATGATATTATTTATGGGTCAGTCCATTGTAAGGATTTTGGTTTTATTTACATCAAGTTGTAATCCATACAGAAGGTTGCCATCCTCGATCTTCATCAGACACTGCTTCAAGTCCTCCTCATTTTCTGGCAGTGAGGTAGTTTCATCTGCATAATGCAGGTTGGTAATCAGTCTTCCTCCAGTAGGGTACTGCATTCTTCTTCATGTAATCCAGCTTCTCTGATGATTTGCTCATCATGCAGATTGAATAAGTGTGGCATGAGATACAATCCTGACTGACCCCTTTCTTGGTTTTAAATCATGCAGTATGTCCCTGTTCTGTCCATTCAGCTGTCTCCTGATCCATGTGCAGGTTCCTCAGGAGCACGATGTGTCCTGGGAATCCCATTCTTCTCAAGGCTATTTTCTCAAGGTTTGCCCTGAAGCCGACAAACACTGCCAATTCCTTTCCACCAACTATCTCTGTCATACACCCTACAGAGAAATTACAAGTGATCACACCATTGATTAATGTCTATCGCTCTGTGCACTTTTAGTGATTCTTATGAATACTCTGACCACCTTGATTGAACTTGGGTATTTGCTGGGTATCAATCACGTAAGCCATTTCTTAGGGAGATCCTTTTGCTAAAGCAAACCCTAGGACTTTTCATTGATTTTGATGGTATTTCACTCTTTTTGTTAGCTTTGGAGAATGGTTGGCTCAGTTGGGAGCAATGACCCCCAAATTTACCAATCCCAAGGTACCTTGTGAGTATTTGTTTTCTTTTCATAACCCCTTCATCTCTCCATGGAGTCCACAGACAGGAAATTAGCAGACTGCTATTTCTCACCTGGCATAAATCTTCTTCTCCCGGATGGCTGAGCGATGGCTGTTCTCAGCAGGAAACACTGGACTGGCTAATTTATAGACAGAGAGATGCTTCCTAACCCTGTCTATTTTTCCTCATACTGTTCCCAGGTCAGCCCAATTCTGGTCTTTGTCCACTCTGTAGCTTCCAGCCCACACCATTAGCAAGACAGAAATGCTACATGATGCCATTTCTGGATGAAAACGTGTGCAGGTGCCTGAAGAGAAACATCCGGTGTGATACAAAGGTAGGGTATCCATCTGGGAGGAGTCGCCGTCACTCAGCATCTGACAGCAGCACTGATGAGTGACCTGCCTACACTGGAGCAAAGGGCTCATTCACTTAATGCTGACAAAACTCTTAGGCCTCTCCAGTGCCTGGAGAAGCCATAGAAAAAAAGAGACTGGCAATATCTTTGTTGGGGAAAGGGAGAGTAAAAATGGAGAAGGAGGTAGCCAAAGGCAGTCTGACGGTGGATCTTTAGCCAATGACATTGCAAAGGTAGATGCCCATTGTATCACATCTAGATCAATATTCTTCAACTCCAGAGAGAGATCTGCTGACATCTAAATCATGAAGGAGGAGGTCAAAAAAGACAGTTTGCTGGGCCCATCCCAGAGGATTCTGTGTCTGGGAAGGATCGATTGGTAACTTGAAATTGTCTAACATGCCCCAAGTTATTCCAATGGACAGCCAGGCTTGGAAAAATGAACAAAGCAGATCTCCAGGCCTTTCTTCCAAGATGCCTTGGTGGATTCTGAGAGGCACCTTAAAAAAAATATGTCTTTGGTTAATAAAGAGCCCTGGAGGCAGAAGGAGTGACTCTTCTGGCTGCTAATTGCAAGGGCAGCAATTCAAAACCACAAGGCAGTCTGCAGGTGAAAGAAGAAAAGAAGTTTGGGGCTCCCATAAGCTTTCCAGCCTCAGCAAACCCACAGGAGCAGTTCTATAGGGTTCTATATGGCCACGAGTCACCTGAGTTGACTCAACAGCAGGGAGTCTGGTATTTGGTTTTGAGGTGAGCTCCATTTGTACTGTCCTGAAACTCCAGGTTTGGAAACCTAAACCAGGTTCTAACCTCCACTCTCCAGCTACATAGGAGATGGCAGTCTACAAGAGGACTGGCTTGGACTTCGATGAAGTGACAAGGACTATGAGTCCCAATTGTCTGACTCCATAGTACCAGTGGCCAGGGCATTAGCATAAACATCTCAGCATCCCCAGAAAGGAATGCTCATATGATGAACAAATGAAGAAAAGATGACCCCAGAAAACCAGCCTCTAGAAGTCACACTCCACGCACAAGTCCAGGCTTACCATCACAAAAGACAAGATGGGGAGCGGGGGGAGAAACAAGGTAGGCGGAGGGGGTTCACCTCCTCTGTCAGTTTGCAGGCACAGATCCCACCCCTGCAAATTCCTTGCAGGGTCTTTCTGAAGCCACGCTACAGACTGTTTCTCTTCACTCTTCCATCACCTCTAGCTCTTGTTTGGTACAAATGGGGGAAAGCCTTTCTTGGTTGCCATGGCACCACCACAATAAGCAGTTTTGAAGTGTGAGAGATGCCGAAATGATAGGCTCTGTTTCCAGAAACGGCGGGACTGGAGGGGGGTCAGTAGAAACTGCCACTCTACCGTGTATCAACGGGTTGTCACAAATCAGGAGGGTCACGATACCAGGAATTTACTTGGGAAATCAGAGGCTGTGTGTTTTGACAATCCACCCCCCCCCCCCACCTCCACCCCCAAGCCTGAGTCCTGGAGTGAGTGTGAAGATAGCCTTCTCTCTGGGGAAGCACCAAGCTAAAAGGCCACAGTCCATCGGCAACCAATCAGCGCTGCCTGCTCAGCGCCACCTTCCATCAGGTGGAAGACCGAGGCACCTATGCCTAACTGGGGGAAGTGCCAGCCCACTGTGTGTGGGGGGGACAGGAAAGGGGGGAAGACAATCTCTCAGCTTCCCCCACTGGTTCCCTTGTCTCTTAGATCTATCCCCCTACCTCTGAAACATAAGGGAAATGAACTTCCAGCCTGCCATTCCTGGGCCTGGATGGCTAACCATGTATTGTCATCCAGTGATGCAAATGGGCAGGTGCCTGCCAGTCTGCATGGTAAAAAACGTCAGAGTAGGAGTTGTGGTTTACTTATCTCTACCTAGACCACAGTGTTTGGCACATATCAAGCATTCAGTAATGTGTGCATGTGTAGGTAGGTATGCTCCGAATGATATGAGCCTGGTTTAGTGAGATAATCGTGAGACTCGAAAGGCAGAGAAATCAGAAAGCTGCTTAGAAATAGCTCCAAAGTCATTCCATCAAACTCCGATGACATCCTGAGAATCAAGTCCCCCAGTCTTTGTCTGAACACAGGAGTCCAGCTCCCCACACCCAGAACTTCTAAGGCAACAGGACTGGGAGGAGACCAGGAAGCTTTTTTAATCCAGATGCCCACAGCATGCTACTGCACTTGAAGAAGGAGAATAGAAAATTAAAATCCGAGGGCTCAGGATGCCTGAACATTAGAGGATCCACCTCTAGTCATCTACAGCACTGGTTTGGTGGGAAAAGCAACACAATCAGGAGTACAAAGAAACACAAGAGAGAAACATGCAGTAAACATGTTTACAAACAGTAAAATGGCAAGCTTATTTTGACCCAATGGCAAAATCTGAAATCCGTGTAGGACGTGGCCCTGGTCTCTCAGAGGCCATGGAAAGAATTTCTTGGAGAGCCAGGACTGGAGCTAGAAATGGGTCATTAAAGAAGAGGGGAGCTTTCTTCACAGAGGGGGAGGAGGGTTTTCAGGACATGTTCTTTACTGTGTTTCAAAATCCTAGGGGACTCATGAGCAATATCATAAACTGGTAAACCTAGGGAGGGCATTCATCTTTTCCTGTCACCACCTGGGAAGCTATGGACTCTGCCAAGTGACTACAGATTGAGACCCTACCTCCTAAATTTCTGAGCATATTTCTTTCCCACAGCTTATTCCTGGGCTGTTGTATGCCTTATCAATGCTTTGGATAGCTGTAGCTAGATGTAATTATAGATGTGGGTGCAGACATGAGCTTAATTGCAGGCATAAGTTGGGGCAGTGGTAGAATTTTCACCTCCTATATGGAAAACACAGATTCCATTCCCAGCCAGCATGCCTCATGTCTATCAGTGGCAGTCTGAATGTTACTATGATGCTGCACAGTGGAACTTCCAGGATAAGGCAGCCTAGGACGGAACTCCTGTCAAGCTACTTCCCCAGACCAGCCAATAAGAACTCAGTGGGTTATAATGGTTTGACACACAACCAGTCATGGAGATGGTACAGAACTCAGAAACATTTCTTTGTCCTAGTGGTGGCCATGTGTCACAAGTTAACTTAAGGGCCACTAACAATAATAGAATGGAACCCCTGACTAGGGGCAAAGAGACACCTGCTTGGTGGTGGTGCTCTTATATCTGTCAGGGGCAGAGCAGACTGGAAGCCCTTTGTTCATCCTAACTTGATGCCTAGATAGTGGCCAGAGCTGTTTCATGCCTAGGGCACATAAAGTAAAAAAAAAAAAAGTAAAAAAAAAATAGAATAGAAATAGAGCTTTAAATCATCCCCAGAGTCTATCTCAACTCATACCCCGCGCCTACTACCATCGAGTCAATTCTGACTCATGAAGACCCTATCGGACAGAATGGAACTGCCCTGGTAGGAGTCTAAGGTTGTCGATCTTTACAGGACCAAGAAGCCTTATCTTACCCCTGTGGAGCAGCTAGTGGGTTCCAGCTGCGGACCTTGAGGTTAGCAGTTGAATGCGTAAGTCACTGTGGCACAAGGACTCCACTTCCATGGGCATGTGCTGGCTTGAGGAGACTGTCCATCTTTACGGGAGCGAGCAGCTACGGGTTTGCCCGCAAAGCATTGGATGGATTTCAACCACCGACCTTTCCCTTAGCAACCTGTGCTAGCTTGAGTTCTCAAGAGACGCAAAACCCATGACGCTGATATGCATTTTCTGTGGAGAGAAGTTGACATCAAGAAATGGTTTGCATGGTTGTAGAAATAGGTGAGTGCAGCCCAATTCCAGCTAAGCTTCTCCTGACTTGTGGAGGCTGACTGACAGGAAGCACAATGGCAACTCGGACAGCGAGGGAGTAGGCTGGTGGATGCAGAGAATGATCTACCATCCGTCGTGCCCTGATGCCTCTTGGGATCAACAGGCAGCCCAACAGGAGATGCAGGAAGCAGACACGAGAGGGAGCTTTGGCAGAAGATGAAGCATCGAAGAGGATCCAACTCTGCCTTTCCTTTTTCTTCTACAAGATGCTATGACATCAAGGAGGTGTCTTCAGGCTGCCACTCGATTGAAAAATTAGGCTCTGCCCTAACCCTTCCCCTGGGACTACCTGGTTGAATGAACCCCTAACCGTCACATAGCCCAATGCCTAACCCCCAGCGCCATAGGACTCCTTTAGCTGTAGACTAACAATAGCTATGAAGTATTAAATATCAATAGAAATAGTTTCCAAATGCTCCTGACTTTCCCAACTCAGCACTTTCAGACATTCACTCTGGGATAAGCAAAAGAGGATTTGTTCCTTATTGTTTGTTTGTTTAATTAATGTCAAATGAGAGGAAATGGGAGCATGAGAATCGACAGAAAAGAGGGATCTGGATTTATAAATCAAGCATCTGATATCAAGGAGTTAAACACCGGTTGTACTTATGAGAATGGTCGGGAGTAAGGTAAGAATCTGCTGTGTCAGTGAAAGCAGAGAGAGAGAGAGAGAGAGAGAAGGTAAGGAAGAAAAAAAAAAAAGCAAAGCAAAAATAACCCAAGATTAACAAGAGCTTTTTGTCTAACTTCCCAGCCTAGAAGGAAAGCGTACTGCTCACTGACAAATGGAAGGATGTTAAATAAACCATTATGACAAAATTATCCATCCCAATGCTGAGCTCCACTGACAGAGAAACAGGAAGACAAGAAGCCATGGACAATTAGGAGCTCTTGCTGTAGGATCAGAAAGCAATGGGGGAGGGAGGGGAGAGACACTGCCAGAAACGGGGGATCCGTGCAGCTGGGACGCAGACAAATGAGTTGGCCCCGATCTCCCAAGAGCCCAAAGAGTCAGTAATGACCTGGGGCCTGCCACAGCTGAGTTGTCAAAGCAAGGTGGGGTCCCAGGGGGCTAAAAATAGCAAGCATGTTGCTCCAAATTTATCGAGAGTCCTGGACATTAGTGGTCCGTGCCAAGAAATAGTAGCATCAAATTGTGTCTGTATGAAAGAGGCCTGATAGCACAGAGGTTAAAGAGGTTGGCTGCCAACCAGGAAGTCATCTGGAATTCATTAGCTGCTCCAAGGGAGGAAGACGTGGCAGTCTGCTCCCATAAATATTGCAGCCTTGGCAACCATATGGAGCAGTCCCACTCTTACAGGGTCACTAAAATGCACTATCAACTAAGGGCCATGGGATAGCGCTTCAGTCTCTTGTGCTCTGGGTCAGAACAACACCAATGGCAGGCACGAGGGCTAAGTAATTGACATATAACCTCATTTAACTCTCAGATCCACCTTGTGATGTACTTTTTAGGGTGTGCTTCATGGCAGGTGTGTGACTGTGTATAATTTGCAGGTTGTCGCAAGCCTGATCTGTTGGAATCCATGAGTAAGGAAATGAATAGATTGGACAAAGCCTGCCAGCCGTCAAGTTCATTGTTCCCTGCCATCAAATGGATTTCTATTCAGAATGATCTCATGTGACAGAGGAGAACTGACCCCCAGTCTTTTTGAGGCTGTCATGGGTCTGGAAGCGGGTCTCCAGAGGCAAGAAGTCAGGAGGTGAGTGCCAATTGTCAACCTTTTGGCTAGCAGCCAAGTGCTTACTTTTACACCACTAGGGCTGTAATTGGAGTCCAATGATGCCAGGTTGGGACGTGTGCCTCTCAAGAACTCACAGGGCCTACTCCCTATTTTCTATTATAAGTACTAGTTGCAAACAGTTGCCTTCACTGTATCACGTACCGTGGCCAAGTATTGTGGTTCTGGAGAAGAATATTGAAAGTACCATGATCTGCTAAGAGGGTGATAGAATCTGTCTCGGACCAAGGACGACCAGGGTGATTCTTAGAGGCAAAGATGGTGACACTTTGTCTTCCCTACTTTAAGCATGTTATCAGGAGAGACCTATCCCTGGAGAAGGAACATCATACTTAGAATAGTAGGAGGGCACCAAAAAAGAGGAAGGGCCTCAACTAGATGGATGGACCTAAAGACCCTATCCTCGGGCTCAAGCCTAGGCACAACTTTGAGGCAGACACACGGCTGGATAGCGCTTTGGTCTCACGTGCTCTGTGTCAGAAAGCAGGCACCTGCCACTAATGGCAGGAATAAGTGCTAAGTAATTGAGATATAACCTCATTTAACACTCAGATCCACCTTGTGATGGTACCTTTATTCTTCATGTAGAGGTGAGGAAACTGAGTTCCAGAAAGATTAAATTAACGGCTTAACTTCCAAGAGGCCCTGGAAAGGGAAAATGGTTACTGGGCTGCTGGTCAAAAGGCTGACAGTCACGTTGACCCAAAGGCACCTTGAAAGAAAGTCCTGTTCATCTATTTCCAAAAATGAGCCACTGAAGGTCCCATAGAGCACAATTCTACTCTGCACACAACAGCAGGTATCCATAGTCATCAGCTTTCTGAGACGACACTCAGATCTGTCGACTCCTGAACAAGTCTCAGGCCTGCCTCCTACCATTATCTAATCCCAAGAAGTAAATGATGACTACTGAAAGATTTAAAGGTGGGATGCAGAAGTTCTCACTGGTGAAATTGGTGGGGAAGGCAGGGTCATTAGTGGTCTCTAGTCATATTTGGGTCACTTCCATGGTAGGGGAAAAAAAGTTTAGAAATGTAACAGCCAATTTTAGACCTATCCCAAACAGAGCCTCCTGGGGCAGTGGTTAAGTGCTCAGCTGCTAAATTAGAAGTTGGCAGTTGGAATTCAACCAGTGTCTCTGAGAAAAACCTGGTGATTTGCAAACCCTATAGAGCAGTTCAACTCTGTCACACAGGCTGGGTTGATGAGAGGTGCAATTGACTCAGTGGGACCCAACAAGAGCACCTAGTCACTGTGCTACCTTTGTGAGCCACGGGTCAGTTTCTTCATATGCTAATGAGGGATATCCTACCTAACTCTTGGGGCTAGTATATAATTCAAAGAGCAATCCCAGTAGGTGGCATGCACCTTTAATATCCTATGATTGAACTCCTTATGTGAATAGATCTGCCTGTCATTACAGGAAAAGCAAAAGATACCTGGTAATCCATGACAAAAAAAAATTCTTTCAAACGCATGTTATAAGCTAAATTTACTGAAAAGTTATTAGATTCTAAATGTGTCACATAGAGTTAGGCACTATAATAATGAACTATTTTAAAGGGGACTTCCAAGCTATGATCTTCCATAACTCAGAGAGAAAGCTATGAAGATTTTTATACCCCCAAGTCATTCGAAATTTAATTCTGAACCGAACAGTAGATTCCAGAGTCTCTGGGAATAAAGACAAATTATCTCCTAAAGGGTTCCTGTTTTCAATGAAGGGAAATATTGCCTGTTACTCAATTATTTCCAATAAAGGGAATGAGTTCATATAATAGAAATATTTTGCAGAATGCATGCCCGTTTTGTTCTAAGACAATGAACTTTTCTTTTTCAGCTTCAAGTGAGCATTTATCTTTGTAACTTCTTCCACATCCCAACTTTAAATCCTTCATTAGTCATCATTTACTTCAAATAGCAGACTCAACCACAAATTGAATTTAAATAGTTCCTTGTTATGCTTTATTGTAATCATTGGGTCAAAATCAGTCCTTCTCTTAATAAGAGATTGTGGAATCCTCACAGGCTGACAAACAGGAAGTGCCAGATGGCTGAATGGGAACAGAAATCTAAGCCACCAAAAATATGGAATTGAAGGAAATTGCACATCTTCCGAAGCTAGCATCTTCCGCTGCCTAATGATAAAGTAGTCTGAGAGAATAATGATTTCAGCTGATATTTACTGAGCACTTATTATGTACAAGGTTTTCTCAAATTTAAAATTCACGCTGCTTCCTTGGTTGAATTTTCCCAGATCCTAAGTATGTATTTTGGAAAGCTAGCTCATGTGCTTATGGACGTAATCCTATTTGAGAATAGATCTTGGGTTACTGTGAGAACGAGAAGAGTGGTACAGGGCTACTAATTGCAAGGTCAGCAGTTCAAAAGCACCGGTCCTTCTGAAGATGTAAGTTGAGGCTTTCTACCCTCATAAAAATGTACGGTCTTGGAAGTGCACGGAGCATTTATAACTCTGTCATATTGTGTTGGAAATGACTCAATAGCAGTGAACTTGGCTTGGGATTCGTGTGAGGTGTGTCCTGAACCTAATAACTTCTGAGCTATAAAAAGCCGATTCGACACAGAGGCATATAGGGAAGTGGAGAGAGGCCATGGGAAGATCAATCACTAAAGTCTTCCCCAGAGCTGGTAGATAGAAAGTCTTCCTCAAGTCTAGAATCAATGCCCTGAATTCCATTTCTCACCTCCTGCACTGTGAGACCAGACCCTGGAAAAGGGCAGCACTAAAGTAGTAGGTCAGGGTCAAAGAGGAAAACCCTCACTAAGATGGATTCACACAGTGACTGTAACAATGGACTCACACGTAACAAAAATGTGAGTGTGCCCCAGGACCAGGCAGTGCTTCATGTGGTAGTATATGGCATCGCCATGAATCAGAACTGTCCCCGTGGCATTTAGCAACACCAAATGACAAAGACAACTCTTTCCTGCAAAAGGACTACATCCCCAGTTGCAGGGAAATTCCAAATATATATGGGGGATAGGGGCAACTGTTTGATCCAAAACAAGTAGCATAAATTTCTATCTTCAAAATCACCTACCTGTGGCATTCCTGTTGCAGCATCCCTAGGAAATTAAGACAGTAAGCAAGGACATCATCACATTTGACACTCATAGCAGCCCGATAAGGTGAGCAGGGCTGACTACCCTAATGTTACAGCTAGGAAATTGAATCACAAAAAGGACAAATGTCTTCCCAAGGCCTGCAAGAAGTCCTACCATGAAGCCCAAAGCTGCTATCATGGGCCGCCCCTATCTACCCCCACCCTCTGAATGGCCAGCACTAACTTCTGGCCTGGCTTGCCTACAAATGCCATGGAAACTCATTAGAAAGACCCCTGCCAAGATTGTAATTCAAGCTATTGCTGCTGCTGCTTCTCACACAGCATTGTGTGTGCATGCACACATAAGTAAAAAATTACAGAAATCTTTATGAAGAATCAAAAGGTGAAGCTGCTATTTCCTTTCCATTTTTTTTCATGGTTAAGGTTTATTTGGGAAGTTAATAGGTTATCAAAAGTCAGCATCAGCAAACAATAAGATCTCCTCCACCAGAAGCCAAGTCTCTTAGCCAGTCTTAGCCTCTCAGCCACAAGATAGCCAATTCTCTCTCCAGTTCCCTGTCTCTCAGCACATAATCCATTGGTCTTTGCCTCTATGTATCAGGAAGTCAGTCCACTTGTCACTTTGACCCACAAGTTCCATAGTGTCAGGGCAGTACCCCATAGAGGTGGAGCTTTCCTTTGAGTGGTCTCTGGTCTTGATGGTCTCCTTCTCAGATCTACATCCTGAATGTGTTCTCCCAAGGTCATCAGGGTTTCTCCTAAAACTGTTATTTCTTAATTATCCTCCATCTGGATTTATATTCTTCTGAACTCTTCCCTGGAGAGCTCTTCACTCTGGATTCATACCATGCCAAAACACAGTTTGGACATCCCAAGAAATTCAAATCTCATTCCTTTTATATGCTCTTTGAACTTGGAAAATGAAAAAAAAATCTGAAGGGGAAACATTAGGGCTGTCGGGTGGATAGGGTAAGATTTCCCAATAAAAGCCTGATGCCCTAAAAGAATGAACAGGGACATTGCTGAGATGGAAACCATATATATATATATATATATACATACATACATACATATATATATCCCTTAGTGCAAATCTCTCACCAATGCCATTTTCATTTTTCTTACATGTTCACAATAAGCCCTATGATCTTCTTGTATCCTTCAAAAAATTCTAACAAGATTACTCTTTGGGAGGAGCACTTCCCTCCCTCCCAAAAAGCACCCAAACATGCCATAATCTTCTGAGCTGAACTATTTGCCTTGTAGTTAATTGGTCCATAGCTCTCCTCAGAAGCCGTGATTCTAATTGGTCTTTTTTGCGGGGGGGATGGGGGTAGGCACTCTAATGATACTGAGACAAGTATATATTACTGAAAGAACTTGTCTTTAGCCATCCACTAATCTGATCACAGAGACATATCTAAACACATTTTGTTGCACTAAACCTATACATGTATGTGATAGGTAGATTTTTTGTGCCAACATAGCTAATGAAGATAGGTCAGTTTGTTGTGACAACATGGTTAATGAACACATGTGAGATTAATTGAAGGGTGGAATTAATTGAAATGGCTCAGGCAAGCCTTGCCTTTCTCTCTCTTATTCTTGGATCTTCGGACCAGTATGGAGCTGGTTGCCTTGTTTGTTCTGTGCCTTGATTTGCAAGCTACACTACCCATGGTACACCTAATCCATGGACTGTGTTGCTGTGAGTTGAAGTTCTTTCAAGCCCTGCTTTGCCATGTTACTGGAATATACATCTCTTGATCTGGGGACTATCAGACCCTGTTGTCCAGCTGCCTGTTGGTGACCTGTCTTGCTGTTTGCTGCCTGTGGCCAGATAGCTTGAATTGATCTACAGAGGGACTATCCGGTGGCCCTCAAAATTCAAAAGACTTCCAGTGTATTAACTGTCTCATGCAAGTGAATTGCACTGAGCCATTTGTACTGCATTATAGATTGTCTATTTATTTCTTATGTTAGATCTTTCTATTACATAAATATATAATTATTAGTGTCCTGATTTTGTTTCTCTAGAGAACCCTGTCTAACACAATGTATGAATTAGAACCCTGCAATAATATTTTATCACAATCTATTTTATGGTATTATACTAATCTCATGTAAGCCTCCTTTTCATCAGAAAGAGGTCAGGTGAGTTGGCATTTGCATTTTAAAAGTGAGAAATTAAGTAAACCTACTCCAGACTACACAGCTCTTCATTGGCTGAGATTCATGTAGTTTGAGTTGGGTCTGTTATGTGAACATTTATCCTTTAGATTACAAAGTCAATGCTCTCAAACACTAAGTTATAAGCTTGATGAGGGCAGACACATAGATGTCCTACCAGAGCCAAAGAATCGCTGACCATGGTCTGTTTCTAGGAACAACTCTGACATTCTGCATCGTTATCCACTGATGAGTGACAGGGATACTACAAACTCAGGGGCTAAGCCAGCACACCTTGGTCATCTCACAGAGTCTGTGGGATAGGAGTGTGGATACAACTTAGATTCTTGGCAAGCCTTCAATTACGGTGTCCACTAGGGTTGAGGTCTCATCTCAAGATTTTGTTGGGAAAAGACTCACTTCCCATTTCATGTGACTATTGGCAAGATTCAGATCCTTGCAAGCTATCAGACCAACAGCCTCAATTTCTTGACCCATGGGTCTGTGGTGAAATAAGTGCTTTCATATGACCTTTTGCTTTGGTTCTTTGGAAAACAGCATGAGAGATTTCCCTCATAAGCTCTGAGGGAACTATCTTTGTTCTATTTCCCCCCAGAAGGTTTAATATTCTTTTTCAGGTTGACTGACAGGTCCTGGGTACACTTTAAACAAGCTGATTTTCATGTTTTGTCTGGCCATAGGATGTACCTTGCCCTGTGATTTGTATGCACTTTGCAAGTACACCAGTATATTATACAAATGAAATGACTATAGCCTAATATGCCAATTAGATATCTGTGTCCTACCAAGAAGGTGTCCCTCTAGCAGGTCGTACCTTAAAATTTCCAGGACGTTGTCTCCTGGAACCATAAGCAGCCATTACCACAGTGATTTTTTTGGGGGGGCAAGGCATACTGCCTCTGGTGGTTGTGGGCGCTACCCAGTGCTGCTCCTGAGAGCTGCTGCTGGATTTGAACAGCCAAGCCTGCGGGCCGCAGTCCCGCACTCAACCACTTACGCCACCGGGGTTCAGCCACCACAGAGATTTTTCAGACAGAAAGAAGCAGGAAGAGAAGCAATAAGAAAAAGTAGAAAACAGAAGAAAAGAGGGAGAGGAGACAAAATCCTCTGGAAAGAACTGTAGCATTGCTCAAAGGCTATAACACTGAAGACAGTGAGAGACCTGGAGGAAAGCCATTAGCAAGGCCAGTGACAACCGACCCAAGACAGATGGACAAGAGGAGCCTGTTCTGAGGGGTACAAGAAGGAATCCAGCCTGGGTGAGTGAGAAGAGACCTGCACAGCTGAAAGGAACTGGGCGTGCTGGTCTGTACTACAGAAGGGAGACGTTGCCGATATGCTTCCTGATCCAGATTCTCATCCAGAGCTATATCCTCTTGATCCTGATCCTGAATTGTATGCTAATTCTTAATTGGCCACCTACCAGAACATATATTCTGTGAGTTTTCTGTGGCCATTGTAGTGGATTACTGAAACCAGAAGAGAAATAAATAATGCCATGGGAAATATTGCTGGCATAAAAATTGGTTTTAAAAGAAAATGTGATAGGGGGTTGGATGTCTGATCTCCACCTTCTAGGGATCAACCTTGGTCAGATCTTGATTCTCATTATTACTCCTGAAGTTAGGCAGACTCTGACAATACTTCCACTACTCCCACCATTCCTCAGATCTCCACAACATGATTCTTGCTTCCTCCAAAACATAAAAGGAGAGCGTCCACTAGCTAGATAGTTTACAATTTTAAATAATGTTATCTTAGAAGTTACATCTCATCGCTTTTGCCATATTCTAAGTACGAAATAAGTCACAGATTCTCTCCACACTTGAAAGGAAGAAAGGAGGGGAAAGAAGAAGGAAGAGAAGGAGGGTAAGGGAGGGAGAAAGGAAGAAAAAAAGAGAGGGAGAAAGAAAAGAGGCCCATATAGGCATAAATGCCACAAGACAAAGATAATTAGAGCTCATCTTAGAAACTGACTGGGGCCAATCCATTCTGGAAAATACACTTATGGTTTGAAGGAGGAACAAATATTGGTTTGTTCTGTTTTTTTTTAAAGAAATCATGAGAAAGAAATTAAAGAGAATTTCAAAAAAAAAAAAAAACCTTTCTGATGAAATTGGGAGGTGTTTATAATCCTGAACCACAGGATACAGAAAATTTCCCAAAATTATAGTAAGGGTCTCATAGGATGTGATGGTTAAGGATTATGTCAATGAGACACTTCTGGGTAGGAAACTAGTTACACAAAAACTAGTACTGGATTTGTGGAGCAATTGCAGAAATTGACACACTATCAGGATACAGCAGTGTGATGTGCACCATATTACTTTGCTTTTTTTGGTTTGTGCAAAAACCAGATGAATCTTGAAAAATCATCATTTAAAATTGTAAACGATGTGGTGATTCCAATGACAGCTGGTGGCTCAAATGTAATTTTATCACTTGAACAAATTAATATCACTCCTGGTACTTATGGATTTGGTCAATATTTTTTCTCAATTCTGGTGGTCAAAGGACCACCAGGAGCAGTTTGCCAGCAGTCCACTTTTGCTGCTCTTTCTCAGGGTTAGGTTAATTCTCTGGGACTACCCCATTATTTAGTCCTTGGAGACCTTGAGTGCCTTTTCCTTCCACAATGTCACATGAGTCCATTACCTTGATGGAGCTGCTTGAACCGAGTGAGGAAGAAGTACCAGTGACTTTAGACTTAAAGATGCAACACCTGTTTGCCGGAGGATGGGAAATGAACCCAACAAAAACCTCAGGCACCTCTTACTTCAGTGACGTTTCTAAGCATCCAGTGGTCTGGGGCGTGTCAAGATATCGCTATGAAATTGAAAGATAAGTTATTTCATCTGGACACTCTTACAACAACAACAAAAGCAGAGCACATGGGGGCTTCCCTGTATTGTGGAGTGACACACCTCTCATTTGAGGGTATAAATGGAGCACACTAGTAAATGACTGAAAAAGCTGCCAGTGTTCATTGGATCCCAGAGAAAAGAAGAAACTTTGTCCAGGCTGCTGAGCAAAACGATTTGTCACTTGGGCCACATAATCCAGCTGATCCAATGGGGCTTGAGATGTCAGTGGCAAAAACAGACACTGGATGAAGTCTTTGATGGGCCCTTTTTGGTGAATCACAGCATAGTTCCTCGGGATTTTGGAACAAGCCTCTGTCATTCTCTGCAACAACCATTCTCTCTTTGAAAACCACTTTTGGGTGTTATTTGGCCTTAGTGAAGAATGAATGCCTTACCATGGGCAAGCATGGGACCTGAGCTGCCCCTGCCCCTCATGGACTGAGTGCTTTCTGACTCACGGAGTCAAAAAGTTAGATGTACACAGTAGCATTCCACCCTTAGATGGTAGAAGAAAAGGCTACATGTGTGTCTGTTTATAGATTCGTGGGCTTCCTGATGGTCAAGGAGCATGATTGGAAAATTAGTGACAAGGATATGTGGGGAGACCTCTGAATGGGTCAAAAAAGTAAAGATATAGGTGTCTCATGAATGTTTACCAAAGGATAACATTGCAGAGGGGGGTTTTAACCATAAAGTGGATAAGATGACATGTTCTGTGGAAGTCAGTCTTTCTTTTTTCCAGTCTCTTCTGTCCTTACCTAATGGGTTCATGAACAATGTGGCCATGGTGGCATTAAGAACTTCTACCCCCTAATGTTGAATTGGCTACTGCTGCTTCTGAGTATCCAATCAGCCAGTAGCAGAGACCAACAAGATATTGGACCATTTCCCTGGGAGATCACCCAGCAACCTGATGCAGTTTGACTTCATAGGATCACTTCCTGAAAGGAAAGTTCACTGTTTTATTATTACTGGAATAGACAAGTTCTTTGGATACAGATTTTCTTTCTGTGTTTGCATTGCTTCTTTCAAAACTGTCATTTATAGACTTACAGGATGTCTCATCCACACAGAATTGCTTGAGATCAAAGGATTCATTTCACAGTAATTGAAGTGCAGCAATGGACCCATGTTCATGGAATCCACTTGTCTTACCAAGTTCTTCATCATCTAGAAGCAGTTACTTGATTTAACAATGGAGTTGACTTCTAAAGACACAATTATGGTGGCAGCCTGGTGGAAACATCTTGCAAGATTGGGACAATATTCTCCAGGAGACTCCACTGTCCAACATATGGTTCTGTTTCTCCAATACCCAGGATTTACAGGTCCAGGGACCAAGGACTGGAAATGGGAGTGGAACCATATACTTTTACTCCTAATGACTCACTCACCACACTTTTGCTTCCTGTCCCTGCAACCCTTTGCTCATCAGGTCTGGAGGACTTAGTTCTGAAAGAGAGAGTGCTCTCATTTGTAGACACAGCACTGACTGCATTGAACTTGATGTTATGTATGCCTTCTAGTTATTTTGGACTTCCTGTGATCTGTATCAACAGGCACAGAAGGATATTACTGTATTGAGTGGTGTGATTGATCATCATTACCAAGGGAAATTGGATTAGTATTGCATACTGGTGGTATAGATATATATGTTTGAATCCAGGAGATTCTTTAGGTGATCTGTTAGTGTTATTATGCCCTGTGATACAAATCAATGGTCAACTACAGTACCCCTATTCTGATATCATCACTGTTAGCCGAGAGTCTTCAGGAATGAAATTTTGGATCACTCCATCAGATGAAGAACCATGACTGCAGAAGTACTCACTGAGGGCAAATGGGTAGTGAAAGAAGGTAGTACTAAATACCAGCTATGATCACATGATCAGCTGCATAAATTGAGATGCACCAAATAGTTTTGTTTTGTTCACTTATGAAATATAAGGCGAAAATGGAGTTAGTGTGCTTTGATTGTACATGGGTCAGTTCTATTGTGTTAGGTAAAAATTTTATTGTCTTTGGTGATTATGTGTAGTTAAAGATTTGTGTACAAGTGTCATGTCGATAAGAGGTGGTCTGTGATCATTAGGAATTATGTCAACTAGACACTCCTGGGAAAAGGTAGGGGTGGAGCCAGCCCTCTCAATCAGGCTGCAGTTCCCTTGGGGATGTGACCTTTTGAATAAGAAAGAGACTGAGCAAAGTCAAATCTTCTTTGGCCCTTCATCTTCTGCTGGGGCTGGATATTGCATCTTTTTCTTCTTATCAACAGTAGTTTCATTCAACCAATTTCAGGTTTATTTACCTTTGTGTTTGCCAACCTATGACCCTTCTCATCGTGGCTTCATCATCCTTCTTCCTGTTTGTCAGCTTCCACGAGTCAGGGGAAGGTTAACTTGAACTGGACTTCCCTACTTCTACAATTATGCAAGCCATTTCTTGATACAACATATAACAAACTCATATGTGTGTCACTGGTTTTGTTTCTGTAGAGAACCCAAACCAGCCCATAAGGTTATGAATAGTAGTCAAGATAGATTCCTGTGGTTTTAAAATTTAAATAGAGTTAACAGAGAAGAGTACGCAAAACATGGGCATTCAGCCCTAAGGAGTAAAACCACAGTCTGGTAGTAGCATTGATCTTGAGATTAGTAAGGTGGAACTGAGTGAGGAATCTCACAGACAAGCCATATTTGCAAAAAGCAGTCTGTCAGGATGGCAGCAGAAAAGGGAGAGATGCTATATTGGGAAGATTCTACTATGCTAATCTAGTTTGGCTGGAGAAACTTGAAAACTGGGGGAGTTAACTCACACACAATTTTATCCTAAGAAAAAGTCCTGTTAGCCTTATACTGGGACACAGGTCTCCTGTAAATTGCTGATCCAGGAAAGACTCACCTAATTTAAAGCTGAATATTAACTTAAAAGAAACATACAAAATGAATGAAGATGTTATAAGAAAGAGGAATAAAAAATAGGAAAAGCAAAATCTTTCGAAAGTGCATGCACAAGAAGACTAAGGCTATAAAATAGATGCAAAATACAAACACACACATCACAACTGAAATATATTAATTATAATGGAGCAACCACATTCATAAGAATGAGTCTTTAGAACAGAGATGCAAGGAGTCAGGGAAGACATGCAAGGTAATATCAAATATAACCTCTTGAAATATAAGCTAAATTTTTTTAAGCTATCACAAAAATGAAAGACGATTTAAAAGCAGTACAAATGAGAAGAGACTGTGAACAGCCTAGTAAAGGATTGAAGGATATAATTGAGAAAAGGCAAGAGAGAGAGAGAGAAGGAAAGAGAGACAGAGAGAGATAAGAAAGAGAAAATTTAAAACTGAAATCAAAGTAAATAAATATAAAGAAAAGACTCGGTATTAAAGACATACACATAAAACCCCAAAGAAGACCATTCAAATGAAAGAACAAAAGCATTATATAAAGATTGTAGTCACTAGTTCTATATGTCAACTTGCCTATGCTATCCCAGTCATTTGGTCATGCACCAAAGGTTTAGTTGCCATTTCATAATGTAATGTCATTGATTTCCATAAAGGCATGGTGGTTGCCCTTTGGACTGCTAGCCACCAGCTCAGCAGTTTGAACCACCAGTCACTCGAGGGAGAAAGACAGGGCTTTCTACTCTCATAAAGAGTGAGTCTCAGAAATTCACAGGAGCCGACCCAGCCTGACCAATTGGGTAGCTGTGAGTCAGCAGTGACTTTGGTTTTGCTTTTTGGTTTCTCTTGGAATCTAGGGTAATGTAATCAATTCATTGAAAAGAGCGTTTCCTTAGGGTGTCTATCTCCAAACTATAAAAGATATTTTAGCAGAACCCACCCCTTGAACTTTACTTTTCATTCTTTCCATTGCCTGACTTAGGTATGGATCTTTGACTCAAGCCTGTAGAAGTCTCCAGCCACCTGACTCTGGGTTTTGAATTGACCAGGCTCCCATAATTGTGTAGGTTCATTGCTTGAATTAAATATCCAAATTTCACTTGGGCTCTGTGTCTCTCAGGCTCTCTCTGGCACTGCATTGATTCAAATTCATAGTGATCCTTTAGGACATCCACGAACTGCTCCTTAGGGTTTCCAAGAGTAGAAAGCTTCGTGGACTCACCCAGTCCCAGCTTTCTCCAGGCAGCAGTTGGTGAATTTGATTTTGCTGTTATCAGACCAACATTTAATCCACTAACCACCAGTGTTCCTTTTCCATAAAGGCAAAATACAATTAAAATATAGGAGAATTTTTTCTGCAAGCTTTTTGAAGTTGATTTTGTTTGTTTTCTTTTAAAGTCTATTGTGATACACTTTACATACAATGAAAGGCATTCATCTGCATTTTCCAGTTGAATGAGTTTTGACCCTCAGCAAATGTAATCTTTGCTGCAATCAATTTCAGACTGAAGATATTCATAAAATTTGTCAGTTTTTTTTCATCGCTAGAGGTCAGTGCATAAGTTTGAATAATAGTTGACACTCTTTCCTTGTACTTGGATAGATATTATCCTATCACAGACGGCATTGCGTCACAAGATAGACCTTAAAATGCCTGTCCTTTTTGAAGTTGACTTTTAAAAGATATATAATAAAGAGAAAAGGCATTAAAATTTTTGTAGAGAGTAGAATTAAAAAGTAATGGAATTTTCCAAAAACTTTATGAAATCCTTGTTTGTCTACACACACATTTACATGTGTCACTGGTTCTATTTCTCTTAACTAAGACAAAGATATAATTAAATGCAGTCTTATAGTAATTTAGGAAAATTTACCTTACCTATTGAGAAGTCGAACTCCATCCTGTGATCAATAAGACGTAATTGATAAAATGCCTTGACTTTAAATATAGAGAGTCTATTGGGAAATTAGAAAAAATGAGAAAGACCTTAACAGAGAAAAGAATAGGCAATATGATAAAAGGCTACATGGTAAGTGGACTGAAGGTTTTTTAAAATTATAATGCTTCTAACATCCTCGAGGGAAGATGTATCCTCAGAATTTGCCAAAATTAGTTTAACTATAAGAACAACAGTAACATCTTTTATAACCAAGGTAGAACACTAAGAATACTTATCATGAGTCATTCTTGAAGAAAATGTAAGAGGACAAAAACTTCATTCAACTAAGGTGCAAATAGTGAAACCACAATGAAAGGCAAAGCGTTGTGAATTGACATCGTAACTTTAAAACACAATCTAAACTACTTAATGCTAAAGATAGTAAAACAACTTCTAAAAAATGAGCTTTTCAAATTATCAAAATTTTCAGCATTCAAAAAGGAAATACTGACTATAGTAAAAAATATTTAAAATAATGCAATAAATAGAAATATGCATAAAGCATGTTGATTGGACTAAATACAAACATACATAACTATAAGTGTAAATGAACTAAAAATCATAAATTAAAAGAATGCAGATTGTACACAAAGCAAAACTCAACACTATGCCATATATAAGGGATATACCACAACTAAGGGACTCATAAATATATAAAATAAAAGAGATAAGGCATACTAGGAAAATTAAAGCAACTCATTGCACAAAGAAGTTGTATTTGTTGCATTTTCAATAGCAAATAATATTAATTTTGCTTTTAAAAGTATTGTTGTTGTTAACGACCATCAGGTAGATTCCGACTCCTTGTGATCTTATGTACAACAGAACGAAGCACCCTCCAATTCTATCTTTTTAACAATTACTCTTAATCTTGAGCCCATTGCTGCAGCCACTGTGTCAAGCCATCTCGTTGCCCCTCCACTTTACCAAACATACAATTCCAGTCTTAACATATAATCCCTCTGATCTGTGGAATATAGACTCCAGGATGCTTAAGGGTACAATCTGTGGACATTGAAGTTCCTCATAGAAACTGCTGTATTATTTGCATACAACCTGTACATATTTTCCCTTATCCTTTAAATCATCTCTAGTTTACATATAACATCTAATTCAGAATATGTGCTATTCAAATAACACTTTACACCCCCTCTCAAAAGGATTGCTTTAACTACTTAATTGTTGAATATTTTCATTGTTGGTTGGCTGACTACGCTAATGTGGAGTCTGTGGAGGGATGACTAAAGATTTCAATATACAGTAAAAAATGAACAGTTTTTAATATTTATACAACCAGTAGTACTCATGTAACAAAGATACATAAAGAAAAAAATAAAATAAATAAAATAAACCTGCAGGAAACACAAAGGAAAATAGAAGACAACTAAAGTCAAGGAAGCTTATCCAGCTGTCTCTATGAAAGAACTAAGAGGAAAAAGAAAAGAAAAAAAAAGCACTGGTTATGTTCTTAAAGTCACACTTGATTTAAACTGAAGTTCGTTCTTTCTCATTCAAGACCCAAGTTTGTGTGTTATCCATGTTCCAACCAAAAGGAATAGAGAAAAGGGGAGGGGTGGTGGAGAACATGAGCTCAAGTTATAGATATGAATTTTGCTTAGTTTCCATTCATTCAAATTTAGCCAGGTTGCCAGACCACATCCAGCTGCAAAGTAAGTTGAGACATGTTTGGGTCTAACTGTGAACTTAAAAATAAAGAGGAGCAATTGCAAGAGGTGAGAAGCTCTAGGAGCACAGTCAGGTAGGCATTGGCCAGCTGGCCACAGAGTTGGTGTTTCAAACCCATCAGCCACTGAGTTGGAGAAAAATGAAGCTGTCTGCTTTATAAAGATTTATATGCAATATAGCTATCACTTGAAATTGAGTCAGTGGCAGGAGGATGGCAATGGATAGTCCAATCAGGTAAGCTATAGACTACTTAAAAGACTGACAATTCAAAGGTTGGCAGTTCAAACTCACCCAAAGGCACTTCAGGAGACATGTCTGGTAACCTGCTTCCAAATGCTTATCGTCTTGAAAACCCTATGGAGTGGTTCTACCCTGCCTGGCTTGCATCATCACAGTCATAATTGCATTAATGGCAACTAGCAACAATGAGAGAGGTTATTCAGAATGAATGTTGGGAACAAGTAATGCCGATTCATGTAAATATGTGTATTGCCATGTGTTTCTTTGCGTGTATGAGAGGGGGGGGATGCAAATAGACACTGTACTCTTTTCAAGATTCATTTAGAGAAATTGATCATTTATTAGGTGCAAAAGAAACAATTCATAGTCAATCATTAGCTTATTTTGTAAATGTAAAATGTAATAAAAAGGTGGGGGGAGGTTACTTCAGCCTCATCAGTTCTGACTCTAGTTGATCATGAACTCTGTTGATACCAAGGTTTTATGCAAATAAAGACATAGCTTACAAGTCTGGAGAGATTGCAAAAATAAATGGAAAGCCTGAAGTCGTGCTAACAGACCAATTTTCAACTCAGCAAACTGTATCCATCCTTATAGAAGAAGCACACCTCACCCCATTTCTTATCACTTCCCCTGATAAAAATATATCTATTATATAGTATGCACATATTATATCAAATTATACATTATATTTGATATCTATATCAAAACTGTCATTGAATCGATTCTAACTCATGGGGACTCTTAAAGCACAGAGCAGAATTGCACCCTAGGGTTTCCAAAGCTGTAAACCTTTATAGGAGAAAACTGCTTCATCTTTCCCAGTGTGGCAGCTCATGGAGTTGAACCATTGGACTTATCATTAACAGCTAAGTGTCTAACCACAGGCTTCCTTCCTCCTGATCTAATCCCTCCCCCGACTTTAAACTAAATTGATGGAAATAAGTCTTTTTGAGGCCCAAGGACTAATGCAACGTCCTTTCTCTACGGCAGTAAACATTGTTTATTTGGATTTTGTTGGTTCCCAAATCATTGTCCCCTGAAATCCAACTTGCCTTCTGACCTAAACTTGCTTCAGCTCCGTGGAACAGAGATGATTGCAAGGTAACAGAGTCTCCAAGCAGCTCCAACAGTCTTAATAACCTCATTAATGGTCAGAAGGTGGTGGCTGAAAATGTGTGAAGCCAGACAGCCTGCTTTGGAATGGGAAAAAAACATTTCTTAAAATATCCTCAGTTTCTAAAAAAAATATTGCTATTAGCTCTCAAATATTTTCCAAGATGAAATTAAATCTTCCAAAGCTGCCACCAGTTCTAAGAAAGAAAACATGATCACCACACAGCAGAGAGAATGGCAGAAACAGTGGGAGAGGGTTTCCAGGGGCTCCAAGGATTTCTGGATTAGATTAGGTAGATCACTCAGGAAGAGATTTTCCTAGATAAACTGCTTTTTGTCTGCCTGTTCCTTAGACCTAAGAGAATGCAACTCAGGTGCATCCCTGAGATTTTAGTGCAGGAAGTTAAGTCAATTCATAATCATTAGCTTATTATTTTTACGCATGCTATTTATATCCATATCCATGCATCTAACTGCCAGAAAAGTAAACCAATCTGTTCACTTTTGGACGTATTGGAAAGAGTAGTCATGATGCTCTTTAGTAGCAAGGATGGCAAGACTTCATCTCAAATATTTTGGACATGGAATCGGGAAGGACCAGTCCCTGGAGAAAGACATCTTGCCTGACAAAGCAGGGGGTCTGCACAACTGCAGCAGGTCCTCAGGGAGAGGAATGGATCCCGTGTCTGTAACCTAACAGCCAGGAGAAGGAGGGCACAGGATCTGGTAGCATTTCCTTCTGGTGTACATGGGGTCAGTATGAGTAGGAATCTAAGGTGTCTCACAGCACCGATTCTATCTTACCGACCAGGCTGCAAATCCTTCTTTTGTTTTGTTTTAGACATTTTATTGAGGGCTCTTACAGCTCTTGTAACAATCCACACATCAATGATATCAAACACATGGGTATGTATGTTGCCATCATTACTTTCTAGACATTTATTTTCTATTGAGCCCTTAGTGGCAGCCCCTCTCCGCCCATTTTCTCCTCCATCCCACCCTTGTGGTCCCTTGATAAATTATAGATTATTATTATTTTCATATCTTACCCTGACCACTGTCTCCCTTCCCCCACAGTTTCAGCTGTTTGTCCCCTTGGGGTTGGGGGAGTGGTTATGTTCTCCCCCACCTTCCCCCTACCCTACTAGAATCACCAGTTCCCCTTCCTGTTCCCAAATTCCATGTGTCATGGGCTTTTATGTATCATCTGTACTTATGCACATGCTTCAGTCTAGCTCACAGTGAAAAGCAGTACTGGGGTCATGATAGTGGGGGGTGAGGAAGTCTCAAGGAACCAGGGAAGTATTGTGTCTCATTGGTGCTTAACTGCACCCTCACTGACTCATCCCTACACCTGTGACCCTTCTGTGAGGGATGTAGCATTATCTACAGATGGACTTTGTGTCTCCTCTGATCCCCTTCATTCTCAACAGTATAGTTTTCTCGTTTGTTTGCTTGTCTTGGGTCTTTCGATGTCTGTTATCTGATCCCAGTGACACCTCATGATCGCACAGACTGGTCTGCTTCTTCCATGTGGGCTTTTTGCTTCTCTATTTGATAGTAGCTCCTTTAACATCAAGCCTTTTAGACCTCAGACATTGTATCTTTTTATAGGTTGGCACCATCCGCCTTCTTCACCACATTTGCTTAAGCACCCATTTTGCATTCAGTAATTGAGCTGGAGGGTGAGCATCACAGAATGCCAGGTTGTTAGAACAAAGTGTTCTTCCATTGAGGGAGGGCATCAGCAGAGGCTCAAAATTCATCCACACCCTCAGTGTATTGCCATATAAATATATGTACAGAGGCCAATGCCTTTATTTTTATGAGGTAATATATTAACAAAGGTACTTACCTATGCTTCTACCTCTATGCGTGTCTTGCTTTCTGCATTATTCCTGCTTTTCTTTCATCTCCTTCCTGCCCCATCATCACACTTGCCCTACTTCCACCTCTTAGGAATTCCTCTCGGCTAGATTGTTATTGCTCCAACACCTCCAGTTGTTGATTTTAATTTCGTCCTTGTTATTGATTTTAATTTCGTAGTTGTTCTCTGTCTATGGTATTGTTTGCTCACTGCTCCTTTCCCCCAACTCCTTCTCTCTCCAGCCCCTTGGTCAGTCCCACAGCTTTGACCTTGAGCTTGCTTCCCATGCATATCTTATATAAACAGGCAACAGAATAACAGAGACAAAAAACCCACACAAGATTGAAAAGAGAAAAAAAGTACACATAATTTCAGGTCCATCTGCTGACCTTTATGATTGATTCCTCCCTGGTCTTGGAAGAATTCTAGGAGCTGCCCCTTCTAGCCAGAAGTCTATTTTTAGGACTCTTCAGGGATTTTGTGTTCTTTCTTTGCTCCCATTGCTGTTCTATCATGCTCCCTTCTTGGTTTGCTCTGCTGTTGTGGGGGGCAGGGGATAGGGGCGGGGCATTCAGAATGGACTAACTCCCTGCCATGTGTCCCCAGTATTTTCCTCTGTCTCAGTAGAATCCAGTGAGGGGACAACATGTCTTGAGCTGTTGTCAGCCCTACACTCCTCTCTGTGTCTTCGCAGCTCCATGCAGATTTGTTGTCCTCCAGGCTTGATGTGCCAATATGGGGGTCTAGACCATACCTTTCTCTTTTTCCTTCTGGGTTTGCCTCCATGTGGACATGGCATTCTGACCCCTCTCCCTGACCTATAGGTTTAGTGTGGTCCTCTCTAGTGTATACATCTAAAGAGGGGGTCAGTTTGGCCCAGATTGAGGTCAAGATTGAGTCGTAAAGCCCAATCTTTTAAGGTAATTATCCACCCATGCGGTTACATTGCCCTCAAGGTTTGATGCACCATGCTGGGGCGTTCATAATACTCCCAGTTCTGTGGAGACACAAATGATACTTTCCTCTTGGATGGGTTACTACCTTCCTTCCCCCATGACCTCCCTTGCCATCATCTCCACCCCCCTTCTCCCTTTTGCTTTCCCCTTCTTTGTGTTGGAATAATATGTACCTCCTAGTCTTTGGTCTGACCTTCTCCTGACTACCTGTACCTCAACCTGTAAAGTGTGAGATAAGTGGCTTCTTAATGGGTCATCTGATGCCTTACATTTACTCACCAGGGTTCAATGTGCATATGGTGCTTAATTCTGTGTGTCAACTTGGCTATACTGTGGGGCCCACTTGCTTGGTCAAACACCAGTCTTATGGTTGCTATGAAAGAAAGTATGTACAAATGATTGACATTTAAATCTAAGAGAGAGTATAGCCACTGACTGGCCTGATGCTTGACAGGGTCTCCTGCCTGTCATCTGACAGTCCTTTGAACCAAAGTTTCTGCTCAGTTCTCTATTTCTACAGCTCTCTCTCTATTTTATTGGTTCTGCTTTTCAAGAGAACCCTGACTAATGCTATGATTAGTTAAGTATTTTAGTAAAAGATGAAAAGTCATAGAAGGACTTTTGAGGAAACGTAGCAAACACATGGAACAAACACATGGAAGCTGGGGGGGCTTGACCTGAGTGGAATGCCAAACTAACCGAAGGGGAGCATTTGTGAGAAGGCATTTGTGACATTCCCTAGAACTTCAAAGTGACCATCTGAAGGAGACGCCAACATGGGAACCACCAAACCCACTGTTCCAATCACCAGATACCTCCTCTACTCAGAAATCTCATTTCTATTCTACCTGCAGAGTGTCCTCGTGATTTACAGTGAGCGATAAATATCTGAGTTCCAAGGGAAACCCCAAACTTTCCCATTCAGAGTGAGCAGAAATTAAAATTTGCTGCAATCCATTTTACCTATGTGGCATCAGCAAGCTCTCCAAGTTTTCTGAATCACTTTCTTAGTCTCAGGGGACTAAGGTGTGCCTGAACCACACCAGGTATTTTCCCTTACCTTCCATGCATGTTGGACATCGACATAGGGGAGACTGAAGAAGCATGGATGCAGTTGAATTGTCGTGTTAATGAAGAATATTGAAACTACCATGGACTGCTAAAAGGAATAAATGCAACAGTGTGCTCCAGAGAGACAAGAATCACAGGGCTTCATCTGATATTTTACTTTGGACAACTTGTCAGGAGACAGCATTCCTTGGTTAGGACATCTTGCTTCGTAAAGTGGAGGGGCAACACAAAAGAGGAAGGCCCTCAAGGAGATGGACTGACACAGTGGCTGTCGCAATGGGCTTGGGTACAGGAATCATTGTGAGGATGGCATAGGACGGGTCGAGCTTCGTTCTGTTGTGTACAAGGTCCCGGTGGGTTGTAACCCCCACATGGCACCTAGCAACAATGAGAGTTATAAAATCACCTTTGCAAGGTCCTTGTAAGGTTCGGAAGTAATGTATGGAAAGGATTTGACGTGGTTTTTACTTCGGTGTTTTTGTTTTCCAGTTCATCCCATTGAATCTGACCCATTGACTCCAGCGCCATGTGTGCCCGGCTAGAATTGTGCTCCCAGGAGTGTCCATGGTTGCTTTTCAGGAAGTAGATCACCATGCATTTCTCCTGAAGTGCCTCTGCAGTGTCCTCCAGCCTTTGGGTTAGCAGCAGAGCCTAATAGCTGTTTTTACCACCTAGGGATTTATCACCAGAAAGATACTTACTGTGACTGTGGTGGATGAAATAGGTTCCTCAAAAAGAGATGCAAACGCTATGTAAAGTTTTACTGTAATCAGTTTTTGTATAAGGATAGAAACATGGTTCTTTATATACCATCAGTACTGCATACAGGCAATAAATATTCAAACGTTGGACTACTTTATAACCACTTCATCTTATCACAACCCTTTGTGACAGAGTAGAACTACCTCTGTGAGTTTCTGAGGCTATAAATCTTTACAGTAGTAGTAAATCTCATTTTACTCCTATGAAGAGGCTGGTGGTTTCCAATGGCTGACCTTGCAGCTAACAGCCCAGTGTGTAACCTACTAGGAGTTGGAATTGACTGAGTGGCATGAGTTTTTTTGGGAGGGAGAAGGGATAAGCACTTCTTGCCACTTTGGGTAAGTATCTGTTTTTATGTCATTTTTGTAGTCAATAAAGGCCACTAGTTTATTTATATAACAACATATATTTAGGGGCTTATATTATGCAAGCATTAAGGTTTCAATTACAGTTTAGGAACTGGGGTGGGGTGAGGATTCTATGTCAGACTATATGCCTTTGATTTTTGCCTTGAAAAGTACAGTCTGGTTAGTGTGGGCTCAGGCCTGCCCTGAGCATCACACCAGGGCTTCTCATGGTGCCTGCCTCCAGACAGTTGCCAGCTTCCCAAAGCTTTAGCATGACGCTGCCAAAGCCAAGAACACACACTTGGATCCAGGAGGGAAGCCAAGCTGAAGGCAGCAGGTGTGGGATGCTGTCTGAAAATAGCAAGGGCACAACCCACAGCGTGAAGTCTGGGACGTTATTCTTGAGTGGGGCTGACTTTGTTATAAGACAAAACAAGTGTAGCCCTTTAACTCGTTCTGTCCTATGACCCTAAGAGCACTTACAAACAACTCACAGGTATTGTGGCAATAAATACTCCACACTAACCGATGGAACTGGAGATTAAATATGTCCCAAATATCTGACTCTTCCAAGGTGACAGTCTTCTCCCTACACCCCCTCTTCTCTGCAGTATTTTCCCTCACATCCATGGGTAGTGAGATTTGCTGAAATATCCCACCAAATCTCACGGCACTTTAAGGGAATGTCTAACATGATTGTGGATGCTCTTCAGACCCAAATCCAAAGGTCAGACAGAGATGAGCCAAATGCAGGCTCCAGAGTCAGAAACCAAGAATAAGTCTGCTTCTACCCAAAACTTGATCAGGAAATAGAGGGAAAGCTCTGGTGGAGCTGTGGTTTTGTCTTTGAGTGTTCCCCCAGACCCAATCTCATGCCCCAAGGAAAACAAAAGAGGTTTTCATAAGTCACCCCTTCTATTAAAGTAGTCTTAAAAATGCCCTCGAGGAAAAGAGGGAGGTGACTTGGTTCTCCCTCTCTTCTATAATCGGGTCTTATGTGCTCAAATTCTGTCCATTAGTATAGTAGTGGATGTCCTCCAAATGGAATTATAGCTACGATGCAAAGTCCAGAATTATAATACATCACATAAGAAATTATGGCTAGAGGGGCCATGATAATGGACTACAGCTCAGACATATCCCTGAAATATCCTCTGGGTTTTGTTTGCTTTTGTTTTTTTGAACCCTGAAGAGTATTTTGTTCGCACATGGTACATGGCGTCAAGCATCAAAGCGGTCTCCCTGACAGCAGTGAACTCAGAGCTACAATGAAGAATACCCTAAAAGGTCAACCCACCTGACTAAGGTGTGACATCTCCAGGAAGTGATATGGGAAGGAGAGGAAACCTTTTCTGTAGCAAGTTCAGAGACCAAGCTTACCTCCTGCAAAAATGTAAATTTCCTGCAGGTTCATGTGCTCTAGTAGGTTTGCCTAAGCCAGAGCCACAGGTCAGAGCTGCAGTGGGACTTAACAAGAGTTTTTCATGCATTTGCTTTCGTGGGACCCTTCCATCATACATTAAAAGCAAATTAAAATGATATATTATGAATTAGTACAAATATGAATATAATGAGGAGGCAAGACAGAGGCTGACTCCCTGGGAGACATTGCAGCTGACAAGACACATGGACAAGCTACGCTAGTGCCCTGAGCTAGATGAGCCACAGGGAGACCCCAGCCAGCGTTGAGATGTTCACAACGCCACTGGATCCACAAGACTTCTCACCCACTGGTCTGTGACCTTCCTGCAGTCAGCATCGTTGCATGTGTTTCATGAGTCTGAAGAGGACTTTATAGATTGGTATCAGACATATGGGCTAATCTTGAACTTATGGACCTGATATGGAATGGGCTGAGATGCTTTCTTAATGTACAATTACTCTTTATCAAAAGCTCTTTCTTATGCACATATGAGTGTCCCTGCATTTGTGTCTCTAGCCCACCCAGACTGACACAATATTGAAACAAGAGTTCTTGGGCTGTGTAAATAATGAGCATACTTGCCTGTCAACAGAAAGGGACGGGGTGTAAGTCACCAGCAGCATCTCAGAAACAAGGCCTGCCACTGGGAACTCGGGGAGCTCCATGTGGACACCCAAGAGATGGCCACAAGTCAGAGCCGACAGCCACTAGCTAATTTTATATTTACCCATTTTTTTCCATTTAAAGGCTGTGGGGCTTTTTTCCTTCTGAGTTAAGGGGGGAATGATGACAGTAGCTTTGTGGGCTCCTGAGAGCCTCATGGATCCTAGACACTCATCTACCGTATTTGATGGAGAATAATTCAGCTTTGCTGGCGGTCAGAACGAAATGAAAAAGTGATGGCAGGGAAGAAAAGAATGGAAACAGTAAGGGGAAATGTGTCGCCCAGCCCCACAGAGTGGTGAATTAGAGAAAGGGACAAATGAATGGACTGGATTGTATCCCAGTCCCCCGGCACCATCTCACTTTCTCAGAGGCTAAAATCTCGAGGCTTTGGGAATGTGTTCATTTTCCGTTCAGACTGATGAGCGCTTTGTGCAGAAGCTCCGTGGTGACCACTGTTCAGGAAGCCATGGTTTCCTGCGCACCCTGGTTGCTTCGCCTTCTGGCTCTGGAATGGGTTTTCTCTGAATGCTGACTGCTGTGACTTGAGCTCCCAATGGAATCGCCGAGTAGTGCCTTGGTCTTCTCATTTGCAAACTTTTGTGGAATATTCAGAAGTTCCCCCAGTGTTTCTCTTTCCCAGTCATCTGAAAGTATGTTTAGAAGCTTTAAATCATGGCCACCAGAGCTGGAGGCTTCGCAAAGAGCTTGAGGAATTATGATACACTTCTTATGGTGTTCTTCTGGTCCAAGGTCTGAACACAACTCAAGTCGCACACCTGGTGCTCTCTCCTGCCCTATGGAATCAGATCTCCCTGGAGCTCTTTAGAAAACCTACAATCTGGCCTTAAATCTGTCCATAAAGCCAACTCCAAGCTTGGAAGTGGGGCTACAATTTGGGAGCTTCCTTGTCATTATGTGGTGAAAAGTAAATAATTTTCCTAGCACTCTCAATTCTAGTCTGCAATATGCTTCTGTGTACAGGTGAACTGAAGTGAGAGAGGGTATCTGTTGCTTCTTGGATGAAAGAAAGAGGTGTTTACAGAGACAGTGGTGATATAGGCTCTTCCCCATAAGCATAGCATGCAATTTACTTTGGGTCATCTGAAGTCCTTCCCTATTTGTAGAGACAACGTGCCCAGACTTAATCCCTCCCTTGAGTTCATTGTCACTGGCCCCCAAAAGTTGTGGGGGCAATTATTTTCCTCTGGTTGAAATCCAGTAAGCATTGAAATATTAAAGGCAAGATTAGCGGTTCAAACTGACAAGTTGTTCCTGGGGAGAAAGATGAAGCTGCTTCTGTAAAGATTTACAGCCTCTGAAGCCATATATGGAGTCACTATCAATCAGCTTCAACTGGGTGGTAGAAGTTTATTATTGGGTTAAAAGGCGAGAATACATACTTAGTGAGAAATTTCAGTTCACTTGCTCTTCTGTGGTGGCTTTCATGTCACTGTGATCTTAAGAGCAATGTCTTCAATATTTTCAGTACCAACGGGGTCACCCACGTTGGACTGGTTCTGGCAGAGCTTTCAGACAAAGACAATTTAGGAAGAATGACCTGGCAGTATGATATTTTTATTGGCCAGTGGACACATTGTGAGTAACAGTGAACATTGTCTGATCTAGAAGATGAGCCCCTCACAGTTGCAATGAACTAATGGACTCAAACATGGTAGCACTGGGGAGCATGGTGCAGGAGCGGGCATGATTTCACGCAGGGTCACTGTGAGTGCAAACCAACACAACAGCACGTAACCGTAACAGCCACTGCCTGGACCCAGCTTGGTTTTTCTGCATACGTTAACCAAGAAGCGAACAAAATGTCCATATTTTTAGGTGAGGAAACAGAAACGTACAGAAGTAAAGAAATGAAGAGAGTCGGGGCATAGAATGGAGAGAGGGAAGAAAGTGCATGGCAGAACTCACCAGCAACCCAGGAGGTGGTATTCTGCAGGCTAGAGCAGGAGGGAGAACAGCTCGTATGAGGAAGGTACATTCTCAGAGGAAAGGAAGGGCTCCTGGGGGGTTGTAATGGCAAGCAGACAAAGCAGTTAGCGGGAGTCCAGAGGCAAGATCTTCGCCTGGAAGTTCCACTGAAGCCTGCTGACTTTGGATGACTGTCTGCTAGCATATGAAACACCAGCGGCATCGTTTCCAGCATCATAGCAACACACATGACACCACAGTCTGACAAACTGACAGGCAAGTGACATTTAAGAATAATACTTATGAAAATGTGTATCTGTCAATTAGCTGTTGTGGTGGCTTTCGTAGGGCTGTGAAGCAAAAAGCCATGCCGCTAGCATTTTGAAGCTCCACTGATGGGGCTGCATCAATGGGCAGGGACTCAGGTAGGACCAATTGTGAGGACCAATTGTGACCAACAGGACCATGCAAGGTTTTGTTCTATTGTGCCTTGGTTTGCTGGAGGTCAGAGTCAACTCACACCTAACAACTCACACCTAACAACAGCAACAGAGGAAAGATGGAGATGGTCCACGGGAATATACAAGTCACAGTAGTCCTTTATGAGTAGTTGGTCCCAGAGAACAAAAGAATGAGGGATTTCTTTACCAGAGGGTTCAGATAAAGGTTAACATTGCCGACCCCCACCCCCTTGTTTTTCAAGGTCAACGTCATTCATGACTAAACCTTAGGAGGTCAATGTACTACTGAGAATCATGAGGCAAGGTCTAAGAAGTCATCTCCTGAGTATTCTTGTTATTCCTGTGAAACCAGCCAAACCTTCAGTGGAGAGGTGAATTCAGAGTTCAGTTTATGATGAAAATAATAAAGAAAAACATTAACATTAAAAATAATATTTAAATTAAAATTCAGGATTTAAAATATGAAGGCAACCAGTCCCATGAGTTCCAAGAGATCAATAGAGAAAATTCTTTCAGTTATTCAGCTTCACATGCTGGGTTCTTGAAACTGTTGAGCTAAGATGGATGTGCTCTTAACGATGCTGTCCACAGACTTCGATTGTAGAAAGGCAAGTTGGCATTTTATATTTAAGGACTACTCTGGTCCATGCATGTGAAGCTGTGCTGGTAAGTTCATCAGTTTTTATCAGTTTTTATCACCTCACTGGACCCCTTCTGGTCCTGGGGAAAGTGGGCAGTTGCAAGACAACCTAGAATACAGATACAATCTAGACAGTCAGGTGTTAGTTAAATCTTTTAAGTGCCAGTTAAATCTTTACCAATCCAGATAGAGTAAGTAAATCCATCTGTTACTGATAATTTAGGCAAGATGTACAAATAGCTGAAAGTCAATGAACAAGGCTACAATATGATCATCTAGAAACATGTGCTATAGTTTCCCATTGAAACACAAAATTTCTCCCTACAGTCACCATTCTTTTGATGAATGTCATCTCATCATAAATTAAGACTAGTTTTATTAACTATGACCTGCATTTGTATATAGGAGCAGCAAAAATGTTCATTTACCATTTAGACCTCTTGATGTTTGCTTTAAGGAGTCATGATGACACCCTTGGGTAAGCACGGAACTGCTAACTGCAAGGCCAGCAGTTCAAACTTACCAGGCACCCTGATGAGACTACCTGCTCTGATAAAGCATAACAGCCTTAGAAGTTCTATATAAAATCACAATAAATCAGAATCAGTTTGATGGCAGAGGGTTTGGTTTTAGCGTGGAAGTTTGCTTTGCTGGAACTTTCATAAGGAAGCTTGACCAAGCTCTAAAAATCACCATTAGATTTCACCTGTAGTAGCTATAACGCTGGGTAAGTCCTTCTCTTCTTCCTCAGTTCTCCTAAGGATCTTAAGCCCACCAGAAAGTGAGTTGTCATATCTAATTCTAATGTTGGAAACCCTACTGTAAGTCAGGTACCAGACCAGTTTTTTCAAAAGTGATTTGTAAGCATTGATTCTATAACTTCAAACTGCATCTCATTAAGGTGTCTAGTCATAACTGATTAAATAAGTATCAGTGTCATTATGGTGATATTCCAGGTAATGTCTTCTAGTATGTAACAGCAGGGACGACAGATTCTTATGAACAGATTCTTATTATCTTATCAAATAATTATGTTACCATGATAAATAAGAGCACTTAGAAATTTTTATTAAATATTTTATTGGGGGCTCCTACAACGCTTATCACAATCCACACCTACATCCATTGTGTTGAGCACTTTTGTACATTTATTTCCCTCTTCACACTTGCCTTCTACTTGAGCCCCTATTATCCATTCCTCATTTCCCCTCCTTCCCTGCTCCCCCACCTCCATGAACCCTTAATAATTTATAAATTATTATTATTTTGTCATATCTTACACCATCTGATGTCTCCCTTCACCCACTTCTCTGCTATGCATCCCTCAGGAAGGAGGCTATCTGTAGATGCTTGCAATCTCTTCTCCCTTTCTATCTCACCTTCCCTCCACCCTACCTGTATCACCCCTCTCACCACTGGTCCTGAGGTGTTCATCTGTCCTAGATTCCCTGTGTCTCCAGTTCCTATTTGTACCAGTGCACATCCTCTGGTCCAGCTGGATTTGTAAGGTAGACTTGGGGTCATGATAGTGAGATGCTTAAAGAAGAACACTTAAGGAGCTTTTCTGAATTCTGAAAAGGTCAGCTCAACCTAGCACCAAATCCACTGTCATTGAGTCAATTCCAGCTCTTAACAATCTTACATACAGATAGGGTTTCCCATGGTCCCCAAGTAGCTTCTTCTTTCTGCAGAAGAGGGACTGGTAGGTTTGAACCATTAGCTGGACTATCCTGGTCATTATCAGTCCAATGCTTACCCAACAGCATTGCCAGGGCCTCATTTAGGAAATAAGAAAAGTTACCATTTATAAATATTTCACTTCCACTTACAAAATCATAATCTACTAAGTCGTTATGAGGTACAGAAAAGAGATTGACATTTCTTATGGCTATAGATTAAATTGTGTCCACCCCTAGAAAAAGACCTGTTAAAGTTCTTTAGCCCTGTTATATGTGGGTCTGACCTTGTTTGGAAAGAGTCTTTGAGGGTGGTCCAATTAAATTTACATGAGCTCATAGTGGAGTAACACCCATCCAAATCCAATCTGAGTGCTATCCTCATGTAAAAGGAGAAGAGACACAAACAGACAAAGAGAAAATGGCTCCGTGAGGACAGTTATGCTGCAGCTGCAAACCAAGGAAGGCTTGAGTCTACAGAAGCTGTGAGAGTTAATAAAGCATCTTCTTCCAGAGTTTTCTGATAGAACATGATCCTGCTGGTACCCTGAATTCTGACCACTAGCCTTCAGTACTGTGAGACAATGAAGCCCTGCTCTTAGAAGTTGTCAAGTGTGAGATATTTTGTTATGATGGCCCTAAGGGAGAAAATGCACTTACATACCCCAAATAGAGCATTCCAACGTGAACAATATTCCTAACAGAGTCTACAAGTATCCTTTATTAATCTTAGGTTAGCACTCACAAGAACCGATCTGTTTGTTGTCTAACGTCTGGCTCCATCCACCGGTACAGTCTCAAAGTTGTTCAGAAAAAACTGAACAACTTACTTCCTTCAAATGGACCCTGACCCGGTCCCTTTCCCTAGAGCTCTGACACAGTCCTTCTTTGTTGAAGATGAAGGACTGACTGCGGCCTGTAGCTGATCACAAGGGAATGCTGGGTAACATCAGAGCGAAAACCAAAACCTATGACAGATGACATAAGTCTTATCATGACTATGACTACCTTATTGGTGATGATGCTCAAAAGGAAAAATCTGACAGGTTCACTACAAAAATAATGCAGCTATGGCAAAATAAGATAAATGTTAATTTAACAAACATTTTAGATAAAATACCGATAAAATTAGGATTAATTCTATTTTCAAGAAAGAATGGGCACTATGTGTTTTTTTAATCATTTTATTGGGGGCTCATACATCGTTTTTCACAATACATAAATAAACATACTCTCACATGTCCACTTCTAGTATCGGTCTCCAATCATCTGCCTTTTCCCTTAAGCCCCTAGTCTTGGCTTTTCCATCCCTTCCTCTCTTCCCCTGCTCTCTCCTCCCCACCAACCCTCAATACTTTATACATTATTATTGTTCTGTCATATCTTACACTGCCCGACCTCTCCCCCAACCCACTCCTTTGATGCCTGTCCTTCAAATAGGAGTTTATGTGTATATCCTTGCATTTGGTTCCGTTTCTCTCTACCCCACCGTTTCTCTACCCTTCCAGCATCTCCAATCTAACCATTGGCCCGAAGGGGCTCATCCATCTTGGTTTCCCCATATCTCCAGCTCCCCTCTATGCCAGTGTACCTTCTCCAGTCCATCTGGATTTGTAAGGTGGAGTTGGGACCATGATGGTTGTGGGGAGGAAGACTTCAGGAACTAGAAGGAACTTGTATGCATCATCACTGCCCAGCTGTACCTTGACTGGTCTGTCTCCTCCCCGTGACTCCCCTGTAAAGGGGTGACCAATTACCCATCAGTGGGCCTTAGGTCCCCACCCTGCTCTCCCCCTCCTTTGTAATGATGTGATTCTTCTTGAAGCACTATGTGTCTTTAAAAAATAAATGAACATTGGCTGAGCCCCGGTGGCATAAGTGGTTGAGTGCGGCACTGTGACCCGTGGGCTTGGCAGTTCAAATGCAGTGGTGGCTCTCAGAAGCAGCACTGGGTAGCTCCCACGACCACCAGAGGGCAGTGATGCCAAATAAATAAATAAATAAACAAACAAACAAACATTGGCTAGCCCCAGTGGTGTAGTGGTTGAGTGCGGGACTGCAGCCCACTGGCTTGGCGGTTCAAATCCAGCAGCAGCTCTCCAGGAACAAGGCTGGACCTCCCACTTCCACCAGAGGGCACTACCTCCCCAAAATAAATAAATAAATAAATAAATAAATAAACATTATCTTTATCAAACAATCCTTAACTATAACATGCAATTATTCTGGGACATTATACCATGAAACAAACAAGAATATAATAAGGCTATATCAAGAATATCAAATAATGAGCTTCAGTATGATTTAAGTAGGTTCGAGTCTTTTATATATTTTAAAACTCCATCTATAAGTGATGTGACTCTTCACTTGCAAACTATTGATCTAGAAGACACTAGATTTGAAATAAAGCAATAAATTACACCAAGCTAACATTTTAAAAAGTAACAAAAATGATGACTGATTGGGCTAAACTACTGTTGTCTAAATCAGGCAAAGCAGCAAAAGGACTCTGATATATAGGAACATATCTGGAGAGTGAGGCACTGACCATAGAACAGACAATTCTGAAATATTTGTGGGTTTTTTTGAAATATTTGTTTTAACAACACGGCGCCCATACAAACTTAACCAAAGGAAAGCTAAGCCTGTCTTCTGACTTGACAACTCTTTCTAAGCAATTTATCAATTGTAGCATATCAAATAAATCTAATTATTTTTAGCACCTCTCTTTTCACGCCATGTAAAAAATAAATATGTTGTCAGTTTCCAAGGACCCTCTCGTACAACTCACAGGCAGGTTTAGATAAAAATATGTCACCTCGGCGTTTATTTGGGGAAGCCAGCAATCAAAAGTTGTTGGATGTGAGCACCTAGGAAAGAAACTGGGTCAAGGGTGCCTGAGAAACCATGCATTGCTACTAGTATTTTCAAAGTGACAATAAAAGATTTAAAAATAAACAGAAAGTAGCACAATTATAAAGACCTTTTAGCTCTTTCCTAAGTGAGAAGTCTTTCTTTTCTTAAATAAATCAAGGATATAATAAAGTCAATTAAAGCCATAGAATGTTGTTCTTTTAAAACAGAGAATTTCCTATTTTGGCAGATGAACCTGAAGTAGGTCATCAGGTCTTTTTTTTTTGGTGGGGGGAGTTGATGCTTCTGAGTAGATGGAACCTCTAACCTCACAGTTCATTGTCAAACTCTTTAACTATTTGTGCCACCCAAGAGGCAGAGGTAGGTCATTCATCTATGATTTGCTGTGTGTGTGTGACATGTATGTGTGTGTGTGTATGTGTGCTATGGATGGACATGAGCACCTACTTTAACCTTTGGTTAGATGATACACCTTAGCGTAGGTGTCCGAGTCCATCCACAGCATGTGCCTTGTCTATACATATATAAAGGGGCACCAGAATGGCAGCAAATTACGCATCGGGTTGCTACTCACAAGGTCCGAAGTTTGAATGCATTGGCCTCTCTGAGGGCGAAAGCCGCAACTCTCACCTCCTGTAAAGATTTAGTCTTACAAATCCCAGATAGCGGTTCTGCCCTGACCTATGGCATCCTGATGAGTCAGAGTGGATTCAGTGACCGTGAAGGTTCAGTTCTAACCCTGTTAGAGCTCCGTCTTAGGAAATGGGTCGCTAACCACCAGGTCAGCAGTTCAAACCCAGCCAGCCACTCCACAGGTGAAAGATGAGGCTGCTTGCTTCCATAACTATTTAGGGTCAAAAGCCCTATGTAAATTGCTGAGTCGGAATAAACTCAATAGCAGTTGCTCTGGCTGCTGTGAGCTTCCACGCAGTCAGTTGCCACCCTCTGCACAACAGAATGAAACCCTGCCCCTTCCTGTGCCAGACTCGGAGTTGTTCCTCTGCTTGAGCCTGACGATGCGGCCACTGTGTCAATCCATCGCCTTGAGGGTCTTCGTTTTTGTTTGCAGCCCCTCTCTCTTACCAAGCATGCTGTCCTTCTGCAGGCACGCTTCTCTCCTGACAGCATGTCCAAAGTATGTAAGACGAAGGTCTTAACGGAATTCTCTGGCTGTTCTTCCAATACAGAATTTTCAACCTTTTTTTTTTTTTTTTGCAGTTCCTGGTACTTTCAATATTCTTTCCACTTGTCCGTGAGTTTGTCACACTGTGGCGTCTTGTGCAGTGCTGGGATGTTGGAAACTATCCCACTGGTGTTTCCAAAGTAAACAGGTTTCAGTAGAGCGTCCAGACGAAGAACAGACTATGAAGCGGGAATTGGTTGTCCACATCAGAGAAAGTAGCCACTGTAAACCTTTTATGCTGTGCATAGAAGCATTGCCAGATACTGAATGTCGAATGAAGGGAAACAGAACATTGCTTTTAAAAAACGTGCCAGAGGATGGGACCTTAGAGTCAAAAGGCACTCAAAATGTGACAGAGGAGGAGCTGCTTTCTCAAAGTAGAGTGGACCATGGCTGTGGGTGGAGCCTGTAGCGTCTTCATTTGCTGATGGGGCCATGGCAACGGGTTTGGTCTTTTTGACAGATATATTCAAAGGAGTTTTACAAGTTCATGGAAAAATTGAATTAATGGATAATCGATTTTCCCATAAACTTTGGCTCCCCCTTGCATAGGGTTCACTTCATGGGAAGCTTTTTCGTTTCCCAAGAGATCACTATAAAAAAATCCACATACAACATTTGATAATACTCATAATAAGGATGTCATGAATCAAGCGACAGCATGTGTGACAGACGAGTTTGTGTCAACTTGCCTGAGCCAGGAGTTTCAGTGATTTGACATTTAAGGTTTAGTAATCTCCTATGATGTGACCTAATACCTTGTAATTAACTCCATAATGTAATCTGCTGTGAGGCAATCATTTATTTTTAAAAAACATTAGGATGGAATGTGACCCATATTCAGGTCACAGTACTGATGGAGTTTCTTCAGGGGATGACCTACTTTCTACTTAAGTTAACTCTGTGACAAGCTTGATTGCCTTTTACTGGGTTTGGATGCTGCATTTGACCCATCAACCTCCAGTTCCCTGGACTTGTCTGCCACATTGCCTGCAGACTATGGGAACCACCAGCCACCCGTCATCTGAGCTGATGACCTCGGATTCATCTATCTCTGCATCCACCAGCCTGTGATTTTCCTGATTTACCATCAAGCCTCCTGATTCGGTTCTTGTGGTAGTTACATAATTTCATGTCAACTTAAGGGTGTTAAGAGTGACAGGATAATAGTGTCTAGCTTGTCAATCAGGTCACAGCCTGATGATGCCTTCTTGCAGGTATGGCCTTCTTCTTCTCTGTCTCTGTTTTACCTTCCTGTTGTAGAACCACACTTGGAGAGCTGAAGGGGCCAAGCCCCAGCACTGAAAGGCTTCTACTACCAGAGGAGCCACAGGACTTTGGACCCACCAGCCTGTGATCTTCTGACATTCTACATCATTGTATATGCTGTGTAAGTTCAGACTAATATTGGTCTTATGGGCTCATATAGGACTTATGGACTTGTTCTGGACTGGGCTGAGCTGTTTTCTTAATAAACAATTGCTCTTTGGTAAAAAGCTCTCTCTGACACAGATATGATTGTCTCTGGATTTGTTTCTCGAGACAACGTGGCCTACAACACTTCTTCAGCACTTATAGCTACATAAGTCAGGAGACGCCTCCTACTTAACATCAGACCCACGGACTTGGACCAGACTGGACTTCCTTGCTTCCAACTATGGATGTCATCTTTTTTATGCATATTTGTGTGTGTGTCTTGCTGCTTTTGCTTCTCTAGAGAACCCAGCCTAACATAATACAGATTGAAAATGCTAATGAAAAAGGTACTTAAAGAAAAAATTTTAGATATAATACATGGAAAATTTTAACCTATAAATTTAATAAAACAATGAGAGAACAAAGCTGTTTTAAAGAAATAAAGGTTAAACATGAAATGATAATTTGAAAAGCATTAATTCACGTAGGCAAAATTTTAGGCTACAGAACCTCTAGGCATATAAGACAAAAAACATTCTAAATATGAAAAGAAACAGTAAATATATCACACTTGTCTCTCTGGAAAATTTTTACCAGTCAATAAACTCCAGCTGATAATGTAAGGCAACCACAAAAGCAATAGAAATTTGAACAGAGTCCAATGACCTCAAAAGTTCACTACTTTAAGAAACCCTAAGAGAATTTCAACTTCACGTCCCAACTGAGAGAGGGCTCTCACTCACTGGCACTGGGTTGATTCTGACTCAGGGAATCCTACACAGCAGGCAGAACTGCCCTGTAATTGTCTGAGATGGCAATTTTACAGTCTTTCCCTTAAGTCTTTACAATAACGTGCTTGTAAATCTTTACAGGAACAGAAAGCCTCATCTTCCTCGAGCAGAGCGGCTGGTGGTGTTTGAAGACTGACGTCGCACACCACCCAAAACCAAACGCACTCTGACTAAGCCCATGCTGATGCATAGATACCACCTGTGGGCTTCCCAGATGATGACGGTTCACTGGTGTTGAAAGCCCAGTCTTCCCAAGGAGGGCCTGGTGGTTCTGAACTGCTGACTATGTGAGCAGCATCCCAGGACATAAGCACTGCACCACCAGGGCAGGGATCCGAGGAAACCCAAATGGAGGTCGCTTTACCAGAGCTGGAGATAAAAGTAATTCTCTTTTAAGATTAATTGTGAGTGGGAGCAATTTAATCCCTTGCATCCAAGGAAACAGAGCACACCTAGACTAAAACTCCCACAAACCTTCAGCCACATGAGAACCTTTAATGCTCCTACCCATACCTGCTCAGGAAAGCCATCTTTCCGCCCTCACTAGGGCAGAAGCCCCTAATACGTCTCTCTAGTACTGCCTCTGTGTCTGGCACCTGGAATTCCTTCTCTCAATAAAAGACAATAATTTGACCCCAATAACCAAACTGGTACTCCGGTTCCTTTCGGCTGTGACAAATGTATCGCAAGCTTAATATCGCTCAGTAAAGCTGCATAGGATTTGGCCAGGAGAGCCATGTTCAGTCTCTCCTGGAGGAATTCCAATTGAATTCTTTATTGATAGCTCCAAATTTACATTTTGGGGTAAAATCAGGCAGCTCTAAAGATCAAGCCTCTTTCATCTATGAAAAATGCTATGATATTTTGCCAGATGATCTACAATTCAGGTGGCCAAATGCATCACAGAAGACCTGGATCACCAAAGCAGCAGGAAAAAGATGAAAGCCCAACATTCAGTTGAGAGGACATGATTTGCAAGATAATACAGGGTAAACCCCTTCTATTGGAAGTCTGTTTAGAATAAGCTAACAGTTCTTCCCAAGGGTAAACTACCCTTCCTTTGTTCACCCACTCTTCATGAGTCATTCTCTGAGCCAAACCTTTTATCGCCCATTTTAGTTACTTACCTATGTGTTAGAAATTTTGGGAAGCATCCAGACACCAATGGCTGCTTTTGTTAAACTGGTAGAAATAAATTGTTGTAAGAAATCATATTACAAATGGGTCTAAAATATTTGCTATCTTACTATAATGTCTACTAACTATTGCCCTACATCAATGTTCTCATCCACATGGTTGAAGCTGGGTTGTTGCAAAGTCTGTGTTTCAGGAAGAGGGAGATAGATGTTCAGAAGTTTGTTTTCTTGAGTAAAAAACTAAACATATCGTGCATTATTTCTCAAAAAGCAACTGGAATCTGTTACAATTAAAGATAAGAGATTTGCTGAAGCAGGAAAACTATCTGGATGAAGCAATAACATCAAAAACCAACCTCCTTGCCATCCTGTCAATTCCAACAGATAGCCACTCTGTAGGACAAAGTAGCACTTTCTCTGCGTATTTCTGAGACAAACTCTTTACGGGAGTAGACAGCATGATCTTTCTCTGGATGAGGCAGAAGTTAGTGGGAATTCACTAAAACACTCCCTTAAGAGGAAATTTTCAGGTTTAAGTACAGAAAATCTAGGAACTCAAAAAACATTCTGTTTAGTTGAAATATATAAATTCACGCTTTGGCACACATCAGACAACTCCCAGATCCCATAAGCATCGTTTTGTTCGTGTAAAGTTTCAATCAATTCAAGTCTTATTAATCTATGGATGTTTTTGAGGACAGCCTGAATATAATTCCTGGGAGCATTCTGAGAAGGGGGTGAGGGGCCAGAGATAGAGGAGAGGAAAGAAGTGTCCCTAAGGTATACTGGCTAGCTGACTTTTGAAAGACAACTCAGAATGATCTGCGAATGACAAAAATGGAGTCCAGGCTGTTGCTTGGATGAAGGCCTCTTCGTATGCCAAGTGCAGGGACCATGAATTATTTAATGTGGCTCTTCTAGCCAATGTCTTTAACTTCTGCCAAATGATCTTTCCCAGCATGGGTTTGATAAGAAAATGGGGAAAGACACTGATAGGATTCACTCGGTAGTACTTGTGAACAGGATTAACTGGAATGCCATAATACTCTTTATAAAATGAGTCTTAGCAGAAATATGGGATAGGATTTCACAATCAGAAAGAGCCAGGAATGGAGTGTGTCCTCTGGACCTGATACCCCTTTGACATCAGAGGAGCAGCAGCAGCACCAGAAGCCAGTGTATAAACCAGCGATGGATTCCAAAGCCACAGAGCAAGTTAAGATGAGTGTTTCAGGGTAAGGGGCTGGTTTGTGGAGTGGGGTGCCTCTGGGTACTTAATTGGGGGAGCTGGGCTTACTGACCCACAGAATTTGATTGAATGCCTTCAGGTTGAGGCTTAAAGCAGAGTAGTATGACCTGTGAGCCTCTATTAGAAGCCCTAGAAGATCTTCTGATGAGCCAACTTTCTCCGAAGCATTTCTCACTTGTATTACAACCAGTTGGCTTCCATAATAACCCCTTTAAACTGAATTTTGCCTGTGAGTTCTGTGTAGTCATCAAAGTATTTTAGATATTTTTTTAGAAACTAGAGAGAAAATAAAGAATTCCACTTGACATAATGTATCAAATATGTGGATTTTTTAGGTTCCACCACCTATTTGGCTCTCATTCAATTGACCTAATATTTTTCTGATAGTCATACCTAGTTTCAAGGGGGTTGGGAAAAGCTGTCTGGCTGGAAGGGTAGGTGTCTGGATTAAACTCAAAGAATTCAGTTATTAATGGAATGAAGGCCTGTAATGTGGAAGTCTAACACCGGATCGCTACCAAAAATATACACTCGGCAAATCATTTTGTTTGTTTGTTTTTTAGGGCGGGTGGGCATCATTGCCTCTGCTGGTCGTGGGCGCTACCCAGTGCTGCTCCTGAGAGCTGCCGCTGGATTTGAACCGCCAAGCCTGCGGGCCGCAGTCCCACACTCAACCACTTATGCCACCGGGGCTCAGCCCCAGCAAATCATTGTAAATCATCTTAAAAACCTATTCCAATTAGAAAACAGACAAAAGATAAGAAAAGGCATTTCAGTGAGGAAAATATACAGATGGAAAATAAACACATGAAAAATATTATGCCTCATGAAATCAAATCACACCTGAACTTTTTAATCTAGTTTATTCTGACACATGATTCATAGGGATCCTGTAGGGCAGAATAGAATTGCTCCACAGTCTCGAAAGCTTGAACCTGTATGTGTGTATGTGTGTATTAATATGTTTATAACTTGTGTCTTTAAAATGTTGTCTAGTGAATTGGGTGATGGTTTACAGAGTGGATAATCAGTTTTGCATTAAACAATTCATACCCAGTATTCTCTTACATGTCATGAATTGCAACCCTCCTGAATGTGTTTCCTACTTCCTTTCCTCCATTTGTCCTTACCCTCGTGATGCTTCTCCTTGGGTAAATGCTGCCGCCTTGATCTCACAAGGTCTCTTGTTCTAAAGTGTGCACACATCAAATAGCATTATCACTCCCCTATGAAGTGAGTTCAGTTCCAGATCGAAAATAGTTACTAGGAACCATAGTCCCAGGAGTCCCAGCAGTGCTCACTTGACCAGAAGCCTAGACTCTTTTATGATTTTGAGTTTTATTCCACATATTTCTTTCACTCTGCCTTCTAAAAAGGTCCCTTACAAAACAATTGGCAATAGGAGTCAGGCGTCCTCTAGTCTTAGGGTGGTGGAATCTAACCTCGTGGGTCATTCATGCATTGTACTGATGGTTTCTATATGGCTTTGGATTTCATCACTCTTTTTTTCTCTTCACAGGGAGAAAACCAATAGCTGTACCTTAGATGGTGGCTATGTGGGGGCTTTAAAGACCATAGTTCCTACTCATCACAGTAGGATATAGACTCTGGGGACTAAACCAGGTGAAGGAGGGGCACCTGAAGTATCCTGGGTGACTAACTTTTTAAAGTAAACCCCCAGGCCCAGTAAGATATTCCCCCAACATGTTCAGTTATATCCGGGAAGTTTTCAAAATTCTCTCCCGTCCCCCTCCCCGTATGCTCTACCACATCTATAACATAGTTACACCAAGACTGTAAATCTTCACAAGAGCACATAACCATATTTTTTTCTCCCATGGAACAGCTGATGGATCAAACCAGCCACCATTCAGCTAGCAGCTGATTGCTTAAGAATTGTGCCACCCACGTGTCTTTCTTCCTTGCTGCTGTCAGCATCATTGGTGCTGAGTGCTGTCCAGCCAGCTCTGGCCCTATGGACGACACAATGAAGCACTGCACCGTCCTCACTATGGTTGCCCGTTGCTGTAGCCACTGTGTTAATCCGTTTTGTTGAGAGTCTCAGTTTTTTCATGGCCCTGTACTTGGTCGAGCAGGATGTCTTTTCCCAGGGACTTCTGAATAGCGGATCTAAAGTATATGAGCTTTAGTTTTGCCACATCATTAGCCAGTGGCAGATGCAATAAAAACACAAAGTGCTATGACTAAATACTTATCGTAATGGCTAAAAATGGTGGCAATACCAAATGCTGGTGAAGATACAGAGAAAGGTGCCACTCTTACATTGTTAGTGGGATTATAAAATGGTACACCCACTTTGGAAAAGAATTTGCCCATTTCTTCTTATAAATCTAAGTATGCATCTACCATATGATGCAGTACACTGGGCCATTCATTCCAGAGAAACAAATACTTATGTTTCACAGAAGGACATACATGAACATTTATTGGAGTCTTGTGAAAACTAGATGAACATTGGAACCAGCCATTTGGTCTCCAACTGGGAAGTGATTCAATAAACTGGCCTATCAATACAATTGGGCACTGCTTTCTACAAAACGAACTACGGATATAGGCTACTACTCTTAAAATAATGAACTACTGATACATGCAGCAATTGGGGTTAATTGCAGTGGAATTGTGTTTAGTGAAACAAAACCAAAAGTCAAATGTCAAGCATTCCATAATCTTATAATATTCTTGAAATGACAAAATTATGAAAGTGGAGAAGAGATTACATTAGTGGTAGCCAGGGATTGGTATCAGAGGAGCCGGAAACAGGTCGGGGGTGAGTGCAGTCGGGGGTGAGTGCAGTTATTAAAGGGCGACAGGAGGGATCCCTGTGATGCTGGAACTGTCCTGCATTTTCCATGGTGGCACAATGGTTAAGACTTGGCTGCTAGACACCAGCAGCTTCCTGGAGATAAAACCTTTGCATTTGTTTCTCTCAAGGTCACAGCCTTGGAAACCCTGACAGGTCATGTTACTTTGTCAGAGGACATGGATACGAGTGGTTAAAATGGGTGGGGATCCTGTCAACTAGATACTTCTGCGTAAGGGTAGGGGTCAAACCTAACCTGTCACTTGGATTGCAGTCTGATAACACTTCTTTGGGGTGTGTGATCTTTTTTGTAAGAGACTGAAAAAAAGAGAGGGAGACTGAATCTTTTTATAAGACAGAGTCAAATCTTCTTTGGCCCTTCACTTTTTGCTGGAGTTTGGTCTTCTATCAGTTTACTCAAACTCTTGCGGTATCACTTGCCAATGTCAGGAGCTATCAATTGACTACTGATCGAGAGCTCATTGGACTGGCTTCATATTCATTTACTTCTGCATCTGTCAACCTATGCCCACTGCTCCCACTGCTTCCTTATTCCTGTTATGCTGTTATACCTCATCAGCTTCCACAAGTCAGGAGAAACCTGACTTGGACTTCACTAGACTTATCTACTTCTACAACGGTGTAAGCAATTTCTCCATAGAAACCTCTTTCTATACACAAACACCTATGAACATCACTAGTTTTGCTTCTCTGGAGAAGCCAACCTAACGCAGTGGTCTTCAAAATCATCTCTGTAGACAAGTGCATTAGTTTTAACCATCTGGAAACACATGCTAATATGGAAGTTCTTGGGGTCCCTCCTGAAATCAGAAACTCAGTATAGGGATGACAAACTGTATGAGTAAGACTTCTGGGTAATTCTGATGCACAATAAATCTGGGGCCATTGACGTAGACAAATGTTAGATAACTACATAAATTATAGGTAGTAGTTCTATGCACAACGCTCTAAAAAAAAAAAAAACCAAGGATGCAGGTCATGAACAAGGTTCAACCCCACCACACTGTTCATATGCAATCCTCAGTCTTTCACAAACCCCAGTGACAAGAAGATCAAGCCATCTGTGTTGTTAAGTGCCAGGTGACCTTGGGATTTGATCTCTGCACAGGAGCTCAAAGCCTGCCACAAGCCTGCTACAGCGATTGGAATACTGAGGAAAATAAGTAGCTCAGAGAGGGTCAGAAAGATAACTTCCCTTTGGTTGAGCCCTGTGACGGAAGGTTTCTTTCCAGGTCCACTCAGGAACAGAGCCACCCTCATTCAAGAGAGGCCATTCTCTGGCCTTGTCCCTCTTCCATACTCTTTCTGAAACATCAGTGTTATTTGCACTGTGTAGAGCCTTGGCATATGGAGATAAAAAACCATGATTCATAAACCCAAAGAGCCCATCTGGGCTGCCTGTGGCCCCTGAGTTAACAGCTGTGTTCATCCTTCCTGAGTGCATCTAGCACCTGTGTTTGTCTCAGTCAAAGGCCTCAACTGCTATCACCCTGTGGGGACCCTAGAACAGAAAGTGCCTGCACCCTTTAGACCATATTAGTATTAAAGAGAAAGTAATTTGCATCAATGTGCTCAACCAACAGATGGGCAGTTTAAAGACTCTTTCTGGGCAGCCCGGGCAGCTCTGGGGTTATCTATTACAAGTTCATATTCCAAGAGCGCACATTACTTTTTCATCTGTACACTCCAACTTTAATTGCTGCTGTATCATGCATTATTATGCAGTTCCTATTGCCTCAGAAAGCTCAGATGATTAAAAGAGTTTATGTTTGCCACTTCCAAGAATCCCTCTTGCAATTTCAATGATTCATGCACCCAAGTTCCACAAAGAGGAAAACAACCTCATTGTTATTTGCTCTGTTAAAGCCCTCCAGTGTTCAGCTTATTATTTTGTTATCTGGTAAAAAGGGAAGTTTATCTCGAGTTCTCTAATCTTTTCATGGGGAATTCTCAGGGGATCCTAAAAATTCCGTACTAACCCGGCAAAGAAACATCTTTTCCCTTTCTAAAGAGGGGGTGGGAGGCGGCGATACATTCTGCTGCAGACCAGTATTTCCACCCCGTGTAGCAAATTGCAAGAGAAGAGCTAGTCAGAAGGGAAGTCACAGTGATAAGTGTATTCCTTTATCTCTTATCCCTTGTGACCAGAACAAGAATATTTGTGGCAGGCTCTTTATTTTCAACCAGTCTTCACCCGCTCCTGTTTCCTTTTATTCTTCAAAGAACACTTTTACACTAACTCTGTTTAAGTTTTTAAAAAGCCATCGGACTTGCCTGTGACTTCTTTCTATACCTCTATGTGTTCGGTAGGATTCTCTAGGGAAACAAAGCCAGTGACGCTTGCATGTGTTGATATATGGCAGGATATTTATACCGAGAAATGGCATACACCATTGTAGTGGTAGGGAAAGTCTAGTCCAGTTCAAGTCAGGTTTCCAGCTCATGGCAGCTGATGAACAGGAAGCAGGATGGGGAAAGAGAGGTGGCAGGGGGCACAGGCTGGGGAAGGCAGAGGTGAATGGATCCAAAGTTGGCTAAATGAATCTGTCAGTAGTCTGCTGGCGGCTCCAGGAGATGGAGGAAGCGGAAACAAGATCCAGCTCAAGCAGAAGGTGGAGGGCCAAGGAGAAATTTGAATCCACCAGCAGCTCTGAGGAGGCGAGATGAGGCTTTCTACTCCTGTAAAGATGTACAGTCTCATAACTCCATAGTGGCCATTCCATCCTGTCCTATAGGGTCTCTGTGAATTGGCATCAACATGAAGGCAATAAGTTAAAGTTGTGTTAGTTAAATATAAGCCCAAGGGTTCTTGTAGGAAGGAGGAGAGAGATTTGACTATACAGATAGGAACTGCCATGAGTTACAGAACCAAGGTTGCCCGCAGAAGCGAAAAGAGATCAGAACAAGGACTTTGCAAAAGGAACTACCCTTGGTGACACCTCGACTTTAGTCCAGGGAACTGATTTCAGACTCCTGGCCTGCAGAATGGTAAGGGTCTAGGCTTGTGTTGTCTAAACCACTCAGTCTGCCATTTGGTACAGCAGCAATAGGAAAGCAATACAAACTCTCTCAGTCCTTGGTATGCTCACAGCTTTCACTTCCTTGGAAATTCTAACCCCAAATCCTAATGCCAAGCTTGTCATTCCCACAAGAATGTGCATTTCTAAAGTATGGGGAAAGGGCTGTTCCATTTTGTAGTCTCAGTGCCCAGCATAGTTCTGGGGGGTTCGTCCAGCTTCCTTGGCTAAACCTATCTTCTGTCATTGGAATAGAATATTTTGCCACAGTAAACCCAGGCCCAAAGACTTACCTTCAGTTGGATTGCCTGCATTACCATGTTTCCCTGAAAATAGGACAGGACCTTATGTATTTTTTCCTCAAGAAGACACCTTAGGGCTTATTTTCAAGGGATGTGGGTTTTTTTTTTTTAAGTATGGTGCAAGAATCTACATTTATTCAAATATGGTTAAGTCGTCTTCTTCTGGAGCATCATCATAACTCTCCAAATTCCATCTTGAATTTCTTCTGACTCTATTTCCTTTAAAACCATTGGCCTGACTCTCTGATGTGGAGCAATAGAGCTCTAATTAAATGAGCAGCTCTTATCCATGTAACCTGTGCAGAGTGCATTTGTAGCAACACTGTCAGTGATTTTATCCCATGAATTCTTCACCCAAATCACGAGCTGTTGCAGGCTAAGCTTCACAAAGTTTCCACGCTGTTATCATAGGAAGCTATCATTCTATTTTCAATGTAGTCATTAATTTCCATGTGCAAATGATCTTTGAACGGCCTGTTTATTGCAATATCAGGTCATGATGGGGCAGATGAGAAGGGCTGCCTGTCTTTTTGTTTTGTCTTATTTTTTAAAAAAATCATTTCATCAGGGGCTCATACAACTCATCACAATTCATACACCCATCCATTGTATGCAAAGCACATTTATACATTTGCTGCCATCATCATTCTCAAATCATTTTCTTTCTACTTCACTCCTCATTTTTCCACTCCCTCCCCACTCCCCCTTCCTCGTGAACCCTTGATAATTTATAAATTATTATTATCGTGTCATATAGAACACTGTCCGATGTATCTCTTTGCCCACTTCCCTGTTCTCCATCCCTCAGGGAGGAGGTTATATGTAGATTCTTATCATTGGTTCCCCCTTTCTACCCCACCTTCCTCCACCTTCCCAGTAACATCACTCTCGCGACTGGTCCTAAAAGGGTCATCTGTCCCGGATTCCCCAGGTTTCCAGTTCCTATCTGTACCAGTGTACATCCTACTGTCTTACTGGATTTATAAGGTAGAATTCAGGTCATGATAGTGGGAGGGAGAAAGTATTTAAGAACTATGGAAAAGTTGCATATCTCATCATTGCTACACTGTACCCTGACTGGCTCGTCAACTCCCTTCTGTAAGGGAGTGTCATGCCCCCTGCAGATGGACTTTGGGTCCACAATCTGTACTCCCTGTCATTTATAGTGACATAATTTTTAGTACTTGATGCCTGATACCTGATCCCTTCGATGGCTTGTGGTCACACAGGCTGGTGTGCTTCTTCCATGTAGGTTTTGTTGCTTCTCAGTTACATGACCACTAGTTTACCTTCAAGCCTTTAAGACCCCAGACGCTATATCTTTTGACAGCCAGGCACCATCAGTTTTCTTCACTCTGTGACGAAATGCATGGGTTGTGCAGATAGCCTGAGCAGTCAGGCCTATCACTAGGTCTTTTTTTGGGGGGTAGGACCTATACTGTGCAAATGCTTAGAAATCCAGTAAGGGCACATTTTATGGGTAGATCTTATTTTGGGGGAAACACAGTGCCAACACTATTAAGGTTGGTTAAGCTGGCTTGGTCAAGTGCCTCCACTCTCTGTGCCTGCTTGGTTTCTTTCTTGGAGGCAGCCCTCACCTGCCCCATATCTTGGGCAAATCCACTGCCAATTTCAGTAATGTCCTACTCCTGAATGAACCAGACAAGAACGGTTCATTGGGAGTCACAATGACAAGTGCAAATACATCTGCCTGACACAATTTAGACAGACTTACCTGTGCCCATTAGAGGGGCAGGCAGAGCCTCAAGAACAGTATGCTCAACCATAACCATTATCTATTTTATACAGTTTAATACTTAAGCATTAAAAAGGCATTCTTCTGGTATTGCTTTTGTTATGATGAACCGGGTTCAAATGAGGTCAACTATGGAAGTAGAGATGGAAGGAGTTCCTGAGCATTTAGCCAGGTTGGGCCTCCAGGTGGGAAAATGGTGAGCTCTGCATAAAATGACTGCACTCAATGAACTCGAGTTTCTCAATCAAATGGGATGAGATAGTCTGGACCATCAGAATGCTGCTGTCAGCTGAGCAGTAGCCAAATGCATTAGACAATTGTGTATCGTTCTCAGAAATAAGAAGCCAAAGTAGAGAATGTGGAATGCCTCAGCTGTTTTTTAGATCAAAAGTGACTCCAATACCAGGTCTAACTTTTTAATTGACCTCCAGAAGCACGAATTCTCCATTCTCCACAAGTACTCAGTAGACAGGCAATGATATGCAGTTAAAAAGTAATGGACTTTTTTGATGACACCTCATATTTTTCTGATAGTCTACTATTTCTCTTGTTACTGGAAGCATCTTGGGGTTTCATTCCTCTCCATTCCCCAGTGCCTGCTCTATTACAAGAGAGATTCCAGAAGCGGTACAAAATTCAAAACAGAGTCAGAAAAAAAGGTTGAACAGAAAGAACAAGTTTACTGAAGGTGATACTTTTGGTAAAAAACTCCAAAGGGCCCTCACCAAAAGCTAACCTCATTACCATCTAGTTAATTCCGACTCATTGTGACCCTACAGGACAGGTTAGAGCTACCCCTGTGGCTTTCCAAGACTTTAACTCTTTACAGGAATAGAAAGCCTTATGTTACCCTCATGGAGTGGCTGGCAGTTTCAAACTGTTAATCTAATGCTTCGCAGCCCCACACATAGCCCACAATGCTTCCAGGGTTTCTTTAATTCATCTTAAAGGTTAGGGAGATTATTGGGCTGGACCTTTTATTCTGCTAATAGCAGACCTTCCATCATTGTCTGGCTTACTGGTGGCTCTTCTGCCATTGAGTGGTTTTCTATACTACATCTCTGCTTTCCAGCATTGTCATCCCATTTCTCTTCTCCAACTCACACTCCTAACTGGTACAAGGTTGAATACGAGGAGTTCAATAACCATTGATGAATGCACCTTCATGAAACCTTGATGCGAACTGTGTTCGTCTGGATGGACTAGAGAAACAAACTCAGGGACACTCATATGTGTATATGGAAGAGGCTTAGATGCATGAATAATTGGCTATTGATAAAACATCCCAGCCCAGTCCAGATCAAGTCCTAAGTCCAGTATTAGCTCCTATGTCCGATACCAATCTATAAAGTCCTCTACAGACTCATGAAATACATGCAATGACAAGAAGATCAAGGCCAGTGAGTGGGAAGGCTTGTGCATCCAGTGGTGTTTTAAGCATCTCAGCGCTGGCAGGGGTCTCCATGTGACTTCTCCTGCATCTAGGGTTGCATCAGGGCAGGTCCACGTGTCTCTCCTCAGAGATTTCTTGCAGGGAGTCAGGCTTGTCAGCAGAGAGTCTCCAAGGGAGTGAGCAGAGAGAGAAAGTGTCTCCCCCCTCCAAGGAGGAAACTGCTGGCGTTCCCAGAATTCTCATGAAAAGGCCGTGCCTATAAAGAGACCTCACATATCTTGATTGGCAAGCCTCTACCCCTTGACTCTTAATTCTCTCAAGTCCCAATTTAACACCAGATTATGTAACTACCACATGGACATAAAATGTTTAAAAGCTGTCATGGAATTGATTCCAATGTATGGCACCTCAGGGGTATCCGAGTTGAACCTTCCTCCAAAAGGATTTGCAAAATGCTGGTTTTCCAGAAGAGCTTTCCTGGAGGAACTCGAATCTCCAACATTTTGTTAACGGCTGGGTACTTAACCCTCTGTGCAGCCCTAGGGACAATGCAAGTGTGGTCGTTGTTGTTGGTATTGCTGCATCATCAGCATCTTCAGTTACTGTCCAGTCAGACTGCATGTGCACAACATACAACGCTTCCACGGGGTTTTCAAGGTTCTGACCTTGGGGAGGCAGATCAGTAGGTCTCTCCTGAGAGGTGCCTCTGGATGGGTTGAAGCCATCCACTTCGGGGCTTGTGGTCAGACCCTGATCTGTGTGCATCACTCAGGCACTCCAGTTCAAAGTAGGGGAATAAATATCTCACAGGCAGAGAAACTGAGGCACCAGCTTGTGTGCGGCCAAGAGTGAAGGTAGGACCCAATGGCATATGGCTTTTGAGTCTTTTTTTCACTTTCTGCCCAAATAAAATGAGAATCGCATGTATTCCTACACTTGCACTTTTTATTCTCCCTATAAAGTGGCATCGTCCGAAATCATTTTACTGGAAGGGCTAGGAAGTACTAAAATGAACACATTTCGCTCTCTGTTCTTTTGCTCTCTCTAAGGAGAAGTTAAAAGAGCATTGAGTAATAGGCCACAGAAAGATCAAGTGCCGAGCTCACCCTGGGAGCCCACCAACTTAAAAAGCCAAAAAAAAAAATCCACCTCCATTTTAATTTAAAGAGCTTTGGCTCTGGTGGTGTGGGAGTTACTCATTGGACTGAGATTCCCATGGCTGGCAGTTCAAAACCAGCAGCATTTCTACGGGGGAAAGACCCGTCTCCTCTACTCCATTAGACAGTTATAGTCTCCGAAATCCAGATGGGTCGCCATGAGTTAGCATTGACTCCATGGTAGTGAGTGAGTTGAGGTTAGCCCAAATCTCCTTTGATCAAGTGAGATGTGTGATGTTCCGACTTAAGGGACAGCCCAGACAATGGGAGGATAATACCACCCCGCCCAAATGAGTGTGATCTGAGAGTGACCCCAGCTCTGCCATGTCCAAGCCAGGAACCCTAGACAATTCCCTTCACCTTTCTGAGCCTGGATCCAGATCGCTGGAAATGAGATGTGCATCCAGAGTCTTAAAAGTTCATGAGCAACCCTCTCAGGTGCAACTACTAATCTCTCCCTGTCCAGAGGAGCGCGTGATGAACATCAGACCTCACTCTCACTGCCATCACAGCGCCAACACTGACTCATAGTGACCCCTGTGGGTTTCCAAGCCTGGGCCTGTTTACTGGAGACGAAAGTTCAGTCTTTCTCCCAGGGAGCTGCTGGTGGTTGTCAGGTGTTTCCTAGGTGGATTGCAGTCCAACGACTTCACCACAAGGGCTCGATACAAAAGACACATGGAAACAATTAGTGCAATGAACTAACCTTGGGATCAGAATACCTAGATGGTGCCCAGTTGCCACCACCAAACGCTCTGAAAAGAATTGCATTAGAAGGTTCTCACTAGTGAGGGGAGAAAAAACTGAGGAACAGAATTCAAACTCATTTGTTGGCTAGAGATTGATGGTACACCGATACTGTGACTCTTTAGTCAACCTTCAGCCCTGCAACTGAATTTACCCCAGTGGTAGAATAATCTACCACATAAGATCACTACTCCTAGTACCAATTGTGTAAGGCAGGTTCTCTAGAGAAACAAAACTAGAACACTTACAACTATATATGCTAATGAGATCACACAGCAGTGCAGAGGGCTCAGTTCAACTCACTTTGATGAAACAGTTAATACACTGATGGTACTTCAACTCACTTGGGCTGCTGATCCAAGGTCAAGGTAGCAGAAAGGTACCTTGGTCAAGGTAGCAGAGTCTGCCCTCAGGCGAGACTAGCAGAGACAGCCTGCAGGCAGCAGCGTGGGTCAGTAACATTTAGTTGCTGAGAGCTTGCTGAAGCAAAGTGGTCCTGATAGAATCTCAAATCTAAGTGAGGTACAGCATGGTAAAACAATACACCTGCCTCTAGCTATGCAGCGATGTGCATATGAACGATGTAGGTGAAGCAGTTCTCCGAGGAGTCTCAAGTTCTAGTGACACTATTCACGAGATGGCTTAGCCCACAGAGAGTATAGGACATGGTAGAATGGAGAAATGCTCCAATCACCAGGAAGAAGGAGAGATGAGATACCAAGTGGGAAAGCATTTACCTCACTTGCCCTCCAATCAAGCTGCAACCAGATTAAACTCCACCCACAGGTTCCAACAGAGGCCCAGATGTCACAATAAGCCTAACTACCTGCAAAAGAACAACATTTACCCATTGGAAAAGTTCAGAGGGTTAGGAAAGGAGGAGGAATGGAACAGGACACACAGGGAGAAAGTGGGATGTGTGATGGTTTATTACAGCGACTGCAATGGATAAGCTGAAAGAAAGCATGTATGAGCTGTTGCATGGAAAATTGATGGTCTGATCCATAAGCCTCTACCGAATTCATGATAGTTCTTTAAAAAGCAAAAGCAAAGCTATCAATATCAATTTCACAAGATTATGATGAGAACTACAGGAAAAAATAATAGGCAATACTGAAAGAAAGTTTACTTTAAGCATGCATTATGGTGAAGATCTGTTTGTGTGTGTATGTGTGTGTGTGTAAGAAAGAGCTTTATAGAAAAGAGCAATTGAATATTGAGAAAACATCCCAGGTCAGTCCAGATCAAGTGCTTAAGTCCAAAATTAGCCCATTTGTCTGATACCAATCTATAGATTCCTCGTCAGTCTCACGTACCACATGCAATGATGAACGCAGGAAGATCAAGGTAAGTGGGTGGGAAGTCCTGTGGATCCAGTGGCCGTGTAGGCATCTCAGAGCTAGCAGGGGTCTCTATATGATTCCTTCAGCTCAGAACACTAGTATAGTTCTATGTGTCTTGTCAACTGGAATGTCTTCCAGAGAGTAAGCATGTGTCCCATCTCCAATGCGCTATTTATCTCCTTAATGCCTCCAGATGAGGTCATCAAGCTGCGTGAGCTGATTGACAGGCTAAATCCCACCCCTTCACTGTCAGTCCTCTCAAATTGACAACAGATTATTTAACTATCACAGAAAAGAGTATTGAAAGTACTAGAAAGAACAAATCTGTCTTAGAAGAACAGTCAGAATGTTCCCTAGAAGTGAGGTTGGCAAGACTTCATCTCAAGTATTTGGGACATACTATTATATGAGGAGGATCCACTCATTGGAAAAGAATGTCTGGTAAAGCTCTAAATCTGGTGATCACACAGTGACCTCTTGATGTGGGCGATCCTACACTGATGCTATCTTCTCTGAAGTTCCCTGAAATCTTTGATTAGGTCCAGCAGCCTTTGTGCATGACCTTTCTATCTATACGCTCATGACAACTTCCAATTTGTCAACTGCAGTGCCTTGTGTGATGAGTGATTCAATGCCACCAGAATTTCAAATACTTGCAAGGTCACCATCATGAGCACGTTGTCTCTGAGCCCACTGGATAATCACTGTAGTTGGGGGCCACTGCATGGCCACGATGTCAACAACCAGGTCCATGCACAGCACAGATAGGAATCTGTGAGCTCCAGCAAGAGCCAGAGGAAGTGGCGCCGGGGGACAATGGGGAAGATTTTAATATTTCATTTTTATTGTTTGTTTTCCTTGCAAAGAAACAGACTAGATTAAAAAGCTATGTTAATGTTGATGTTATGTTAAGCTTGCAACTGTTAATTTGAACACCTGTTAATGACACTCAAAATTTAATTGTAACCAATAACCAAATTGCATGAATGAAAGTGAACTCTGCAAACACTGTGAATTCCACTTTTATCCTCTGCAAGGGGCACAATAACACACATTTTTCATTTATTTCCTCACCAGAATTCTGAAACATTCATCTTCCTATACTATGTCAAAGATAAAAAAACATACTTGAAGAAGTTAGATAATGTGCTAACAATGGCCATGGTTGATTAAATGCCCAGTCAGTCCCATGTGCTTAAACCCCTCACACAGCCCTTTGCAAGGAGCAAGTGCATAACAAATGCTCATTTCCTTCTTGTTTTCTTAGTCCCTCACTCCCTTTTTTCCTTTCTTCCTTCAAACTCCAAGGCATTTTCACTGCTGGACCACAACCCTTAGAACAGCAACTTAGAAGTTAGCCTCTGAACCAAGTAAGAAGTTCTGCTATGTAGATTCAGAACATCCATAGTTCTCCCAATAAAAGCGAAGGCAGCCACCATCACGTTAATGATGATCGATCGCTCTTCCGCTTGAGAAATAAATGTCTTCACATAGGAAAAGAGTTGAGTGGAAAAAAAACTAATGAGAAGCACTTTGTGTTCCCATCTTTGAAACAAATACAGTGAGAATAGAAATTCAGAGAGCAGATGGATCTAACTGATGCAAGACCCAGCTGTTACACCACACCACCCTGAAAGCCACCAACCATGTCATGGATGTTCTGCTCCTAGCGGCTTCCTCTTTTTCCTAGAAAGTCTTACCCCAAGCCAGTGATTCTCTGACATCCACTTAGTCAGTAAATTAATGTCTCTGATGACTTTTAATTGCCAGAAAAGAACTTTAGAAATATCTAACATCGCCCCTGACCTCAAAGGGGCTTAGACAAATCAGAATCCTCCAGATTTGATGAGTAGCAAGGGAGGGTGTCAATAAATTCAATATAAATACTACACAGTGAAAGAGAGAAGATTATAACACAAAGAAAATATGAATGCTATTCCAAAAGGAGAGAAGAGGCCGTGGATGCTCGCTGTTGCTGTTGATGTTGCTGTTGTTGTTGTTGCTGCTGCTGCTGCTGCTGCTAGGTGTCCTCGACTCATATTGTCCCCGTGTGCAACGACACAAAACACTGCCTACTCCTGGCCCATCCTCAGAGTTGCTCTTCCTTTTGAATCCATTGTTGTAGCCACTGTGTCAATTCCTCTTGTTGAGGGGCTTCCTCTTTTCCCCTGACCCTCTCCTTTATGAAGCATAATGTCCTTTTCCAGGCACTGGGTTCTGCTGATCCCATGCCCAAAGTCAGTCTCACCATTTTTGCTTCTCAGAGACATTCTGGTTGTACTTCTTCCAAAACGGATCTGTTTGTTCTTTTGGCAGTCCATTGTATGTTTGGTCTTTGCCAACGCCATAATCCAAGTGCTTTGATTTGTCCTGCTTACTCAGTGCCTAGCTTTCCCATGCCTAAGAGGCAAGTTAAAATACCATGCCTTGGGGTCAAGCATACCTTAGTCCTCACAGTAACATCGCTGCTTTTCAGTGCTCTAAAGAGGGCTTGTGCCACAGATTTACCCAGTGCATTGGTGAATCGGTACCCACGTGTACCCAATGTGTCATTTGACATTTTGATTGTTGCTTCCCTGAGTATTGATTGTGGATCCAAGCAAGATGAAATCCTTGACAGCTCCAATCTTTCCTACCAGTGTTACTTATTTTTCCAGTTAGGAAGATTTTTAATTTTGTGCTTTGAGTTGTTATCCACAATGAGGGTTAAAATTCTTAATCTTCACCATCAAAGGCTTCATATCCTCCTCTCTTTCAGCAAACAAGGTGGTGTCATTTGCATACCAAGGTTGTTAGTAAGCCATCCTTTAATCTACATTCTTTTCATATAATCCAGGTTCCTAAATTATTTTCTCAGTACACAGAATAAACAAATATAGGGGCAGGATAAACCCTGATTACACATCTTTCTTGATTTTAAACCATGCTGCATCCCCTTGTTTTATTGATACAACTGACTCTTGATCCATGTACAGGCTCCATGTGATCATAATTCCAGTGTACTGGAATTCCATATGAACACAATGAGGTGTTTGGGAATTCTTATCCTTCCCCGGCTATCAGTGTTTTCGTATGGTTCACACATGTTAGTTATCAACCAGCAAATGCCCCCCACTGGGGGTCTCTGGAATTATTGGGCTTCTCCATCATTGGGCTTCCAGTTAGGTCACCTGGAAAAGAGGGAATATTGGTGTGTTGAGGACTTACATACATCAGGCAGAGACAGGCACCTTATAATCAGCAGGTCTTAACCTGTGGGTCTCCACTCCCCTGAGGATCAAATGACCCTTTCACAGGTGTTACCTGACTCATACCAGTAGTACAATTACCATAATGAAGTAACAAGGAAAATCTTTTTATTTTTGTATTAAAGGGTCAGAGGCATTAGGAAGGTTGAGAACCACTATTACAGATACTCTCATCATTTCTTCAACTATCTTGGGAATGTAGTTTAATACCAACGTGCTATAGACAAAGACCTATGTACAATGACTTAAGTAACTTGCTCATATTTATTCGGTGGGCCCTAAAATATAGATTTGTATCCATGTTTATTTGGTTTTAAAAACCTTGCTTATCTTACTGTTTTAGGTTGTTTCCACTAAGAACCTTGAACCTTGGTTTCAAGGATTCAAATGTTGGTGAACAGAGTGAACTGAGCGCTGTGACTTGGTGAGATGGAGAAGCTGGTGTTACTAGGTGTGACAGAGAATGTGATTCTTCCCCCAGTATATAATCTTCCATTAGTTCATTGCAATAGAAGTTTTGGCTGGGCTCATGCATGCCATCATGCAGCATAATGTTCACATTTCTCTGAATCACTTGAAGCCAGGTGTGGCCATGTGATTAATTTCAGATCACCAATATATAAACAGAATATCAAATAGAAGCGTCACTAGAAACACTTTGCTAAAACATTTCCCAACCCATTTCCTCCTTGTACTCCTGCTTCCCTACATTCCATTACTGGGACTCCCTCATCTCCTCCTCAGTCTCTGAGTGTTGAGTGCTTCTGACTCACTCCTCCGCTCTCCTCTCTTCTGTGTTGACATTTGCTCCCAGGGAAAACTCTAGTCCAAAGGTCAGCATTCTAGCCAACTCTTATCTGACTGTCCTAACATAAAGCTGCAGACTACCCTTACCAAATTCTGCCCCACATTATCCCCCCTAGTTTATTTTCCCTCCTAAGTTTTTAATATACAGTGAAACTTAGTTTGCTTTTTGTTTTCCCAGCACTAGAATACAAGCTCCTTGAGACCATACATCTTTTTTTCCTGTACTGCTATACACTAAGTGCTTCAAACAGAAACGGGTATTTGGTAAGTGTTTAGTAAATCCTTGTGAAAATAATGAGTACCCTTACAAGACTTCTCATAACAGTACCAGAAAAACAAAAAACAAAAGCCCTCAGATCCACTTTCACTGAGTCCATTTTAGCTCACAGTGTTTTATGTAGAGTTTTTGAGGCTATGAATATTTATGGGAGTAGAGAGTCTCATTTTTCCTCCAAGAAGAGTTTGAACACTGACCTTATGGCTAGAAGCCCAACATCTAACCCATAGGGCTACCAGGGCTCATAAGTGAGCTGGATGTCATAATTAGAAGCACCATTTTAACACAAAATTGATGGCCCTAATTCATAACTATCGTTGTTTAAACTAACCTGGATAGGATAAAGCCTGGTGGTTTAAATCCGCTCAGAGGCACCAAGGAAGACAGGCCTAATGATGTATTTCTGAAAGGCCACAGCCTTAAAAACCCTAGTTCTGCTCTGCACACATAGGCTCTCCATGAGTCAGAATGGGTTCAACAATGTCCAACAACAAAGAGGTCTCACACCTCATAGCTATGTTTTACTTTACATCATCCAAAGCAACTTCTAAGTGTTGCTTCCACAGCTCAATGACCCAGGAATCAGAGCCCTACAAGGAACAGAGGATAGCATGGGTAATGGGCAGCATGTTCTCCCTCTTCCCACAAAGATGCCATGCCTTTATCCCCGATCAGAATGTACTTTGAAGATGTAACTAAAGTTTCAATCCTTAAAACAAGGCTGCCCTCTATCATGCAAAGTGGGCTTGATCTAATTACATGAACACCTATAAGCAGAGAGCTTTCCTAAATGGAAGCAGGAGAGATGAAACAAGGATGGGGAAATATGAAGGATGACGGGCTCTACCCGCTGTTGCTGCCTTTGATGATGAAAGGAGCGAGGTACCAGGGACTGTGAGATCTTCTAGACATGAGAAAGGTTGCTGGTAGGTGCCAGCAAGGAAACTGTGACTTCAATCTTTCTCCCACAAGAAACCAGACTCAGGCAACAGCCTGAAGCGCCTCCAGATCAGAGACCAACGTGGCTAACTCCTCAATTTGGGATTTGTAAGACCATGAGTGGAGAACCCAGCTGAGCCCACTTGAATTTCTTGGTAAACTTCCAGATAAGAAATGAGTGTCATTTTAAATCACCAACTTTATGATAAGGTGGTATAGCTGCAGCAGGAAGTCACCAACAAGTCATCAGGAACCCGGAAGCATTTGTCATCAGAAGGCCTTCTTCCACCCTGGAGCCGGGGCCACTCTCCTGGTGCCCAAAGATATCACATGGGGGCTTTGAATTGCTAGTAGAGTATCGCTCTCTTCTGATTCCACTGGTGTCAAATTTGAGTGAGTCAAACTAAAGGAGGTGGCTGTATATCATTTCCCAGACGGTGGGCAGCAGGAAGCATTTTAGGGATATTCACCTCCACAAGGGCTTAGCTAATGGTCTGATTTTCTATGAAGCTTCAGGGGACGTAAGAAATGGCTGCTTTCATAGAATTAGTAAATGCCACCAAAACTAAAGGTCAAAGCAAGTTGACATTAAATACAGTATTTCCAGTGGGGCTGCATGGTGTGCTTTAAAGATCAGTTCCCACAAGTCCCTTTTACAATGCCTGTTCTGGGAGCTTGTTTGGAGTGCTGATGGAATCCAGTTAAACTCTGTCAGGTCCCTCGCCTTTGCCACCTGCGACCTGTACTGGCCACAATAAGTTTGTTTTCACAGACAAAGCCTGGTTGGGGACTACCGTGTGGAGAATTACTGAGAGGCTGGCTCCGTGGTGCAGATGTCACAATCACTCTCTCATGCTTCTCAAGGGCCCCAAACCCTGTCAGCTTCCCACATACCCATGAGCTGGGCACCTGTGCATCCTCACGTTTGGCTTTGAACACCAAGAAACAAGACAGTGGACACACAACCGGTGCCAACTGAGCTGAGCATACGCAGAAAATTCAAGCACGAACCAGCCCGTCTACCCACTGCCACGGAGCTGATTCAGCCTCACGAAGTTTCTGAGGCTGTCAATCTTTACAGGAGCAGCCAGACTCAACTTTTTCCCTTGGAACTGCTGGTGAATTTGAACCACTGACCTTGTGATTGAGAGTCCTGATTTACCAGACAGCATCATCAAGACTCCTTAAGCTTGACCTAAGGGGCCTAGGAATATGGGAACTCTAAGAAACAGGGGGGAAAGAGGTGATACGAGTGGATATGCATGTAATTTCAAACCAGGCTATCATTGGCTGGACTCTCTGCTTTGCTACTGATTAAATTACTGTGTATCTTCACACACACACACACCTTATTGCCACTGAATCAATGTGGACACTTATGGACCCTATAATACAGAGAAGAACTGCTCCTGTGGATTTCTGCGAGTATAAATCTTTAGAGGAGTAGAAGGCTTCATCTTTCTCCTGAAGAGTGGCTGACAGTTTCAATATGCTGACCTTGTAGCTAACAGCTCAATAGCTGGGTAGACACTAAAATAACAATAGACTGTAGGGTACCAATAAATGTAGAGACAGTGCAGGACTGGGCAGCTTTTTCTTTTCCTGTAGTGTGTGGGGATTCTATGAGTCACACTTGTAGTAGTTTAAGAAGCACTAGAGTCAGCGACCGGGAGAGTGTGGCACAAGCCACCTTGCATGGGGCCTGGAAAACTTCCAGCGCAGGCTGCTCCTGAACAGGCAGGTGTGCAGCTCACTCCCCCTGGGCACTGACACCTTGCGCCCAGACCCTGGTCCTCTACCCTATTTGCCATTCCACATGACCCCAGGACCCTTGTGTCCACAGGATAGACAGGGAAAAGTGGACACCCGTTCTTCATTTATTTACTAATGATAGCAGACTTTAAGAGCTCAAGCAGTATTTTAAATTTGCAAGACATGAACTTAAAACAAATATTTTGCTAGAGGACCCCTGGTGGTATAGTGTGTTATGCATGAAGCTACTCACCACAAAGTCAGCAGTTGAACCCCCCGGATGTTCCCGGGGAGTTGGTGTTCATCGCCGGGAGTCTGTTTCTCCTCATGACTTCCTTGTGTAAAGGTAAAACGGAACGAAGCATCGCCCGGTCTCTTGCTGTCCTCACAACGGTCGGTGTGTTTGATGGTTCCCCACTTGGCTGCCACCATGTCCATCTATTTTGCAGAGAATTTCCTTCATTGTTTCTGACCCTACATTTTATCAAATACAATGCCTTTTCTAGCACAACTTCAACACAAGGTTTTTTTTTTAAAAAAGGAGGGGGAATTATATTCACCTAAATGAAAACATAGATCACAAAGCTGTTCCTTCCCAAATCAACTCTCTGCTGGGAGTGAAAGGAAGGGAAAGGTTTGGATCTTTTGATAGCCTCTTTGTCTCTGCTTTGAAACAAGAAGGATTTCAACAATCTGTACAGGCAGTTCCAAAGCACTTCAGTACATACTCAAGCATTTAAAAAAGTATAAAGTGTTGGGTGGCTAGGAGATCAGTTTGGACTGATCAAATGGAGTCCAAAATGCCCTTCCCAATACTGAACACTTAAACAATGAGTAAACAGAGGCTCATTTTATTGAAGTTAAATGAGTTATCTGAGGCACATGCAAAGGGAGTGAGAAAAAAAAAGAAGGAACTCAGTCACACCCGTTGTCACTTGTTAAGATAGAGATCATGGGTAACTCAGAGATATTTGTAGGATCATGTGCATTTAAAAAAGGACACAACTTCTTGAACTAAGTCTCTACTTGTGAAATTTTGAATGTTAGTCAAAAAAGAAACAAGTAAAAGACTTGGCATGGGGCTGAGCCCTGGTGGCGTAAGTGGTTGAGTGTGGGACTGCGGCGCGTGGGCTTGGCGGTTCAAATCCAGCGGCGGCTCTCAGGAGCAGCGCTGGGTAGTTCCCACAACCACCGGAGGGCAGTGATGCAAAAAAAAAAAAAAAAAAGACTTGGCATGACAAGATGTAGATGCTGAGTAACATTCCTTATGGCAAGACTATAAACCACAGCCAAAGCCGACAATCCAGGAACTGGCCCTGCAGCACCAATGGCCAAGGATATCACTGGGAGGTGCACAAGAGTAAACACAACACAGGCAAATACTAGCACACATGCCATACTACAATAGTAATAACAAGCAATATCTACATGTAGTTCCATAGGTAAACCGGCAAGCTGAACAGATGTGGTAAGGCAAATGAGCATATACTCACAAGTATATGCATATAGAAATGGCAAGAGAATATTTCTATATACTGTATTTTTTGGACCACAGGATACACTTCCCCTCCCCCAAAGTGGGGGGAAAATGAGGGTGCATCTCATGGTCCAAAAGTGTGGTCCCCAGAACATTTTAGCATACTGGTATTATTTGGTTAGAAATATTTTTTCTTGTTTTCCTGCTCTAAAAACTGGGTGTGTCTTCTGATCAGGTGCGTCTTATGGTATGAAAAATACAGTCTGTATTTATATCACTGGAAGTATATCCAAGGAGACTGCAGAGTGTATGGGGGACAAAGCTATGAAAATGTCCCTGGAGGGAATGAGCCACTGGGCTTGAAGATGTAAGACCACAGTCTTCAGGAGTGGATAGGTCAATCGGCACAACAGTCTACGAAGACATTATTCTATATCCATTTGTTGTTGCTCTTAGGTGGAGTCAGCTCTGACCTATAATGACCCTATGTACAACAGAACAAAACCCTGTCCTGTCCAACGCAACTATTATTTCTATGCCCGAGTCCATTGATGCAACCACCGTGTCAATCCACGTCATCAAAGGTCTTCCTCTTTTTCACTGCCCTTCCACTTTATCAAACAGGATGTCCTTCTCCGGGGACTGCTTTCTCCTGACAAGACGTCCAAAGTGTGTAAGTCCAAGTCTTGCCCTTGCTGCCTCTAAAGAGCACTTTGGCCTGAGTCTTCCAATAGAGATCAGGTTGTCCTTTCACAGTCCATGGTATTTTCAAGATTCTTCTCCAGCACCACAACCCAAATGCATCTACTCTTCTATGGTCTCTTTCTTTCTTTTTCTTTCTTTTTTTTTTTTTGGTGGGCAGCGCATCACTGCCTCTGATGGTCGTGGGAGCTACCCAGCACTGCTCCTGAGAGCCGCCGCTGGATTTGAACTGCCAAGCCCGCGGCCCTCAGTCCCGCACTCAACCACTGACGCCACCGGGGCTCTTCTTATTTAATGTCCCATTTTCACATGCATATGATGCAAGCCATGGTTTGGGTCATGTGCATCCTAGTCCTCAAAGTAACATCCTTGCTCTTCATTACTCTAAAGAGAACGAGGTCTTGTGCAGCAGGTTTACCGAAGGTAACTTGTGCTTTGATATCTCTTTTTAAAAAAATCATTTTACTGGGGGCTTGAACAACTCTTATGAAAATCCATACATACATTCAGTGTGTCAAGCACATTTGTAAATTTGCTGCCATCCTCATTTTCAAAACATTTGCTTTCTACTTGAGTCCTTGGTATCAGCTCCTCATTTTTCCCTTTTCCCCACACCCCCTCCCTCACTAGCCCTTGTTAATTTATACATTATTATTAGTTTATCATGTCATGACATCTCTCTTCGCCCACTTTTCTGTTGTCCATCCCCGCAGGGAGGGGGCTATATGTAGATCCTTGTATTTGGTTCCCTCTTTCTAACGCACCTTCCTGGTATCTCTATTTCACTGCCAGTCCTAAGGGGTTCATCTGTCCTGGATTCCCTGAGTTTCCGTTTTCTATCTGTATCAGGGTACATGCTCTGGTCTAACTGGATTTGTAAGGTATATTTGGGGAGGGGGAGCATTAAAGAGCTAGAGAAAAGTTGTATGTTTCATCGGTTCTATGTGACACCATGACAGACTTTCCCCTCCATGCAACCCTTCTGTAAAGGGATGTCCAGTAACCTAACAATGGGTTTTGAGTTCCACTTCGCACTTCCCCTCATTCACAATGATATGATTTTTTTTGGATGCCTGATACCAAGCTGTATGCTTTTCTAGATTCCAGGCTGGTGTGCTTCTTTCATGTGGGATTTGTTGCTTCTCAGCCAGATGGCCACTTGTTTATCTTCAAGTCTTTAAGATCTCAGCCACTATATCTTTTGATTGGCAGGCACCATCAGCTTTCTTCACCACATTTGCTTATGCACCTACTTTGTCTTCAGCAATCACATCAGAAAGATAAGCATCATGGAATGTAAGTTTAATCGAAAAAAATTGTTCTTGCATTGAGGAAGTACTTGAGTGAAGGTCCAATGTCCATCTGTTACCTTAATAATAAACCTGTAAATATATTCCCCAAAATCTACTTCCCCATCATTATATATAGACATATTTACATAAGTACATGTTTGTATTTAGACCTCTGTAAATGTCCTTTGCCCCTAGTTCTTTCCTCTATTTCTTTTTATTTCCTCTTGTCCCATTATCATGCTCAGCCTTCATTTGGTTCTCAGTCATTCCTCTTTGCTCTCGACTGTTGCTTCCATGAGCATTGATTGTGGATCTACGTCAGACAAAATCCTTGGCAACTTCAACCTTTTCTCCATTTATCATGATGTCATCTATTGGGACATGTGGCAGTCACCTAATCTGGGTGTCGATTTGAGGGTTAGGAGTGTAGCAGTGGTGTCTAGCCTGTCAATCAGGAGATAGCCAAGGAGACCCCTGTGTGGGCGTGGCCTTCTTCAAAGAATTCTGGGAAATGTAGTAATTCCTTCTTGGAGGTGGAGACACTGTCTCTCTTTATTCACTCCTTTGGAGACTTTCTACTGCCTGAGAGACTTGACTGACATGCCTGGCTCCCTTTGAGACATCCCTGTGGAGAAGCCACATAGACCTACCCTGATGTAGCAAAAAAATGGACCTAAGGAAGCCACATAAAGACCCTTGCCAGCACTGAGATGTTTACAGTACCATCAAGTCCAAAGACCTTCTACCCAGGAGCTTGTGATCATCCTGCACTTGGCGTCATTGCATGTATTTTGTGAGTCTGAAGAACGTTGTAGATTTCTGTCTGACAGAGGGGCTAATATCAGATTCATGAACTTGATCTGGACTGAGCTGGGAGGTTTTCTTAATGTACAATTACCCTTTATATAAAACTCTCTGATATACATATGCATTCTTAGGAATTTGTTTCTCTAGCTTACTCAGGGTAGCACAGTACAGTTGTGAGGATTTGGGTCTTCCTTACATTGACTTGTAATTCATACTCAAGGTGACAATCCTTTGTCTTCAGTTCCTCCTCACTTTCATCGAGCAAGGTTGTGCCATATGCTTATCTCAGGTTGCTAATAAGCCTTCCTTTGATTCTGATGCTGCACTCTTCTTTATATAATCCAGTTTCTCTGATGATTTGTTCAGCATATAGATTGAACAAGTATGGTGAGAGAATACAATTCTGATGCACACCTTTCCTTATTTTAAATCTGTGTTCTGTTCACACAACTGTTTCTTGATTCATGTGCAAATTCTGAATGAGCACAATGAAGTGTTGCAGTATTCTCACTCTTCTCAAGGTGAGCGACAGTTTATTAGGGTCCACACAATCGAATGCCTTTGCAATGAACACAAGTAAACCTCTCTCTGGTATTCTTTTCTTTAAACCAAGAGCCATGTGACATCAGCAATGATACCCCTTGTTCCATGTCCTCTTCTGAATCTGGCCTGAACTTCTGGCAACTCCCTGTCATGTACAGCTGCAACTACTGTCAGATCATCTGATGCAAAATTTTACTTGTGTGTGATATCAAGGACATGTTTCTATTGTTTGAGCATTCTGTTGGGTCAGTTCTCTTTTGAATTGCAACTAATTCTGTGCCAGTCAGTTGGTCGAGTCACTGTCTTCCAAATCTCCTGACATTGATGAGTGAGTGTTTCCCGTGCTTCTTCAGTTTTCTGAAAGATCTCAACGAGCATTCATCCATTCACAGAGCCTTGTTTTCAGCTGATGCATTCAGTGCAATTTGAACTTCTTCCTTTGTGTTAGTTCGGGTAGAGTAGAGGAACAAATTCAAGGACACGCATATCGAAATAAGGACAGGATTTATATACAAAAGGAATGGGACATGGAGAAAGCATCCCAGCCCAGCCAGTCCAGAGTCATAAGTCCGACAGTAACCCATATGCCCGAAATCAGTCTATAAAGTCTCCTTCCGACTCACGAAGTCACAGGTCAGTGGGTGCAGAATCCCAGCGCTGGCAGGGCACCTCGCCTCCACGGCTCAGGGTCCATCAACAGCAGAAGCAACTCATCGCTGGCAGAGGTCTCCATCTGGCCGCCCCAGCTTCAGAGGTCTGGCTCCATCAGGGCAAAGCTGTGTGGTCTCTCCACCGGCTCCTCCAGCTTCTCCAACGCTGCCAGCTTGTTTTGTCTGTGATTAATCATCTCTGAAACTAACTTCCAACAACTGGGGAAGATAGCTTCTCATCTTCACGAGGGAAATATCGCGAGATTTCCCAGAAGTCTCAGGAGAAAGCCATGTCCACATAGAGGCCTCATTGGCTACTCAATGGCTCTCTCCAGATTAGCAGGCTAGAGTCCACCCCTACATTCCAATCATAAAATTAACATAAGCACACGACTGCCACATCCTTTGACACTCTTGGTTCTTGCTTATAGACTACCTCCCGACATGGTGGGCTGTGGATCTACAGCCTCTGCTGAGTAACAAATGGAGCCTCAGAAGATTGAGGATGACCATCCAAGATGCAAGCATTTGTCTGTCCTTCTCTGGAGCAGAAAAACAGTAAAGAAAATCAAATCCTTTAGCATGTGATGATTAGGATTTATGTGTCAGCAGCTTAAGTCGGCCATGATTCTCAGTGGTTGTTTGGGAATGATGTGGTCATCCTGGACATTGTGATTTGATAAAATGGAGTCACCTCTTTGATGAGGTGTGCCACAAGCAGTCAATCTGTTGAAATGTTGTTTTGGGGGAGAATGTCCAGCTTCCAATATCTGTGGCAAAACTATCTTGTTTTCTATGGAAGCTGGATCCCACATCTGGCTCATTATCTGACCCCTGGTTTTGTGGATGTGAGTTGATAACCTGCTGCCTCTGCAGTCTCTGAGTCAGTAGCATATCTTCCTGCCTTGTGACCTGGGATTTATTCACTTCTACAGTAAGCAGCCTGTTGTCTGACCTAGGGACCTTGGGTTTGTCAGCCCTTATAGCTCTATGAGGCAGGGAAAGTCTTCAACCTGACATCTGACCCACAAATTTGGGACTCACCAATCTCTACAACTGTGGGAACTATTTCCTTGAGATAGATACAGATACACATGCTTACATACATATATAGATAAACCTCATTGATTTCACTTCTCTAAAGAAACCAGCTAAGACAAAATAAGCAATTAGCCCAAAGAATAATTGGGCCATGTGAACCACAAACTACCATAGCCTTCAATATCCACAGACCATAAAACTACAAGGGGTCTGACAACCATTGCTGATTATTCTTACCAGGATTGCAATAGAAAATACTAGACAGAGAAGGAGGGGAAAATATAAAGCAAAATTCAAAATTGCAAAAATAAAAAAAATACCCTAAAACACCAGACTTAGTGGTTTAGTAGGGACTGTAACCCTTCAAGATTAGAACTGAACCTCCTTCCAGCCAGTCAACTTTCAGTTAAAAAAAATGGTCTTAAGAAGTAAATGATAGCACCAGGGAGGAACTCACTCCTCAGGACAATCAACCACACAAGATCAAGAAGGCAATATATACCTAAAAGCAAAGCTGAAAAGGCAAGAGAGGGCAGAGAAAATGAATGGAAATGGGGGGCCCAAAGAGAGAATGAGGAAAGTGTTGCATGTTAACCTGCGTAGACTAGAGAAACAAATTCACAAATACTCATACATGTATAAGAAAGAGCTTTATATACAAGAGGGGTTGAATGTTAAGATTACAGCATAGTACAGTCTGGATCAAATCCATAAGTCTGATATTAGCCCGAATGTCTGATACCAATATATAAAGTCCTATTCAGAGTCACAAAACACATGCAATGATGCCAAATGCAGAAAGATCACAGGCCAATGGGTGAGAAGTCTTGTGCCGCCAGTGACGTTATAAACATTTCAGTGTTGGCAGGGTTCTCCATGTGACTTCTCCAGTTCTCAGGACACAGGGTCTCTCAGCATAGTGCCATATGTCTTGTCAGTAGAACTTCTCCAAGGAAGTGAAGAGAAAGTATCTCCCTGCCGTCTCCAAGGAAGAAAATACAGGAGTTCCCAAAATTCTCAGGAGAAGACCATGCCCACAAAGAGGCTTCATTGGCTATGATCTGAGTGACAGACTAGCCTCCACTCCTTCATGCTTAATCCTCTCAAGTCCCAAATTGACACCAGATTGTGTAACAACCATATGCTGGTACATTGACAGGATTGTAGCCAATGTCATTAAACAAAATGTGTATACATTATTGACTGATGGTCTAATTTACCCTGTCAACTTGTACCCAAATAATATTAATCACATGAATAGCAAAAACTGGCCCTGTACTTCTCTCCTATGTCCCAGAATATGGGTCTCTGGTTCTAGGCTACCAGCTCTGTGTCTCTGGTTAATAGCTCTGAGTACCTGAGGGAGCCCAGACTAGCAGACTACTCCATCTGTGGATATCAGCAGGGTCAATGTGACCTTGCAAATAGCATGGTGGTAGGAGAGATGTTGGATATTGTATATTGTTCCAGGATGTTAAAAAATATATTTTAAAAATAACCAATACACTGTCCAATACTCACTAAGTCCTTTTTAGGCCCTGATGTCCAGGAACTGGAAGATGCAAGGGTCAAAACGTTAGGCAGAACAGAGGTAGAAAGATAAAAGAAATTAGTATGTTCCGTGTTAAAATAATGTTTCCTTTTCATCAAGGGAGAGAAGATAACTATATAGACATTTAACAAGACATGGTTTAAAGGAAAAGTAACAAAAAATACCTAGGTTGAGCGGGGCTTACTAAAGCAAACTAATGATGACAAACAGAAGGAAGGTATGGAGAACACATTCCAGACAATTTGGTTATGAGAACTGGTCAAAATTTATTGCAATCTTGCTACAAAAGACCAATCCAAAGATTTTCTTTTAATAGAGACATTTTATAGGAAAAGAGATGGTTAGATAATAAGACTAGAAACAAAAGGAATGCTTGGTTAAAGGTCACTAGACTCTTGACTGACAGTCAGCTGGGTGGGTAGGTGGATGATTAATTTCCCAGAATGAGCTTTAATCCCATTATAGTTTCCAGAAAATAGGTTAAGCATTTTATCAGAGAAGCTAATTTCATCCCAGAAGAAGCTTCCAAATTTTAACTCTCCAAAATTCCTGTCACAGTCTAGGTTTGTGATCATGTTTCTTTTACAACCACACCTATGTCTTCTGTGACCTTGTCTCACCTTCAAAGACATAAATATCATCCTTATATTATGTGCCTTACTGCCAAGGTTGAGGTCTGGCCTTGGGCATTCATTCTTCAAAGAAGACGGTCTCCAATGAGCCTGCTTACCTGTGAAAAGGATGTGGGAACAAAGTCAGGTTTAGTTGAGTCTAAAGTTTATATGATTAGATGGGACATTCTTTAAGAAAAAGAATGCAAAATTATGGCTATAAAATTAGGCATAGAATAATAATTTATTTGGAATAAGACATCATAACCAATGGCTAAATCCTTAAAGAGTCCATATTCAATTGTGGCAGTCATGTGCTTATGTTAATTTCATGATTAAGATGTAGGGGTGGAGTCTAGCCTATTAATCTGGAGATAGCCATTGAGTAGCCAATGAGGTCTCTGTGTGGGCACGGCTTTCTCCTGATACATCTGGGAAATCTCACGATATTTCCCTCTTGAAGATGAGAAGCTATCTGCCAGTTGTTGGGAGTTAGTCTCAGAGACGATGACTCACGGACAAGATGAGAGGGCAGTGTCCGAGAAGCTGGAGGAGCTGGCCGAGAGACCACACGGCTTTACTATGATGGAGCCAGACCTCTGAAGCTGGGGCGGCCACGTGGAGACCTCTGCCAGCGATGAGTTGCTTGTTCCTCTAGCCTACCCAGACTAACACATTATGGTACCTTAGGAATGAGGTACTAGAGGAATAAATCATAAGATAGAAAGCAGATGCTTGTTTGACTTTTGTTTCGTGGAATTGTTACTTCTTTGGCTAGTCAGAAGTCAGATATGTCCTTGCAGTCTATTGAGTTATTTTCTGGAAGCAGTATGGGAGATTGAAGTTTTGATTATTTTTTTTGGATGCTGTTTTGTTTTTGGTTGTTCCTATATAAAATGGATACTGTTGATGTATATCTTGAGCTCAGGGGTGGGGGCCCCCATTTGAGTGTCTCGGAGCCTGTTCTGTTAGGGGACAATAGTTAAGAAGGTCAGAATGCCTGACCCAAAACATGGATCTGTTTGATGCCTTCAGAGACCTAATTCCATGTTTTTGTGGAAACAATAGTTTTAGATAAAGATATAGATAAGCTTAATAAGTATTGACCTTGACTGTTTTAAGAATTAAGTTTAATTTGAGACTATGCTATTTGTACTGATTTCTTATGACTGTTATTGTAAATATAAGGATGCATAGAAATGTTTATTGGGAAGTATGAAAAGATTTTGCAAATCCAGTTATCTCAAGCCAAGCATTGACCTCTAGAGGGTTTAGGACTTAGTGTCAAAGACATCTCTGAAGAGATTAACCCCACCTTGTGCTTGGATAGGGTTAGGCCACACCTGGAAAGACTTCTCTGAAGAAAGTAGACCCATCCAGTCTTTAGAGTACTCAGGATACTTGTAGTCTGAGAGAAGATCAGACTGACTGATAAAGAAGGATAGAGTCTATTTCCTTGGAAAATCCTGACTAGTGATTATCTTCAGAAGCGAAGGAATCTGGAACCATGAAGATAACTCTTCTCTGGGTCTGAATGCTAAAGGAAATTTGTGGCAGGCTGAAATGCTTGTTAGGTGACCACCCAGATTTACTACTTGTCAGTGAAAACAGGAGAAATGCGGCAATAAAGAGCCGGGTTGACTTTGGCCACTGACACCCATGGACTTTGTTCACAGGAAATATAGAAGACGAGAGCGGGTTGACTGGTCTGAAGTTCATGACCTAGCATGAGAGAGCTAGGCATGTTGAGAATTTGTTGGGGCCTTGGTCTAAAGGGAAGGAGATCAATGGCTACTGTAGTGAGGCTAAGTGAAACAGCCCACATTGAGTTGACCAGAACCCAACTAGAGGAAGAGAAGCGAATTGAGTCTGTGAACTGGTGTATATTGCAGCTGACTTTATGTTTGAGTTTGCTAATGGACGCACACTTCACGAGTTTCCAACTGAAATGAAGATTCTTCACGTTGAAAGATATGATTGTTTCCTCAGAGCACTGGGTTGGTATAAGTGGGCAATACAGAAATTAGATACCCAAAATGGGGGAATAAAGGCACGAGGTGGTTGGCTTGTAAACCCTTAGAGGTGGCGGAATATATATATTCATAGGATTATAGGATCAAGGTGTATTTTGTAACTACAATTGTAAGGCACAGGATATCTTTTGTTTTGTTCACTTATAGAAAGTTATTTTTAAATGATGATGACACATGCTAAATTGTACGCATTTTAGCTTTATCCTGTTGGGTATTGATATGATTTTATTGTTTATTTGAAAGTTACATATGGTTACAGAGTTATGTGAAAGTGTGAAATTAACAAGGGGTGGTCTGTGGCAGTCATGTGCATATGTTAATTTCATGATTGAGATGTAGGGGTGGAGTCTAACCTGTTAATCTGGAGATAGCCATTGAGTAGCCAATGAGGCCTCTGTGTGGGCATGGCTTTCTCCTGATACGTCTGGGAAATCTCATGATATTTCCCTCATGAATATGAGAAGCTATCTGCCAGTTGCAGGGAGTTAGTTTCAGAGATGATGAATCATGGACAGGACAAGATGGCAGCATCCGAGAAGCTGGAGGAGCTGACCGAGAGACCACACTGCTTTGCTCTGATGGAGCCAGACCACTGAGGCTGGAGCGGTCACGTGGAGACCTCTGCCAGGGATGAGTTGCTTCTGCTGTTGATGGACCCTGAGCCCTGGAAGCGAGGAGCCATGGGGAGACCCCTGTCAGCGCCGGGATTCTGCACCCACTGACCTGTGACTTTGTGAGTCGGAAGGAGACGTTATAGACTGATTTCGGGCATATGGGTTAATATTGGACTTATGACTTTGAACTGGACTGAGCTCAGTGTCCTGTTCCTCTTGTATATAAACCTTTTCCTTATATTCATATGCGTGTCTATGAAATTTGTTCCTCTAGTCTACCCAGACTAACACATCAATCTTCTGAAATATCTGTTCCAGAAAATAACTACACAGAAGTACTTTCCAACCACATCCTGTTTCCTCTACAAATAAACAACATGCTACCACCAACCAGTGGCTACTGAGGGCACGTCCGCTCATGATGCCTGTGTACATACAAGTCACAAAGACCTTCACAGGGCTTTCAATACTGGTTGTTCTGAAGGAGGTCACCAGCACCTTCTTTGAGGAGCTTCTGGGTGGACTAAAACTGCCAACTTTTGGTCATCAACTGTGAAGCTTAACCATTTGTATCTCCCAGAGACTTCTAGGACACTCTATAGTTCTCAGCAACTCCTGGCTCCCATAGGGACTGTGAAGCTCAATATTTTTTTTTTTTTTTTTGCTTCCCAGTGAGTCAGCTTCTAGTGTTACTTTTCCTATGGATGCTTTTACAGCCCCCCAGCTCCCACACTTCCTATTCTGGTTAGTCAGCACTAAGCTGCCCTCACTTACTAAAAATATCAATTGGCCAGAAAACTTAAAGATTCAAGTTTAAATAGATTCGACCAACGTTTGTTGACAATCAGAATGTACCCAGCACTACCCTTGGGTATGCCCATGCTTTCCATTATCTGCACATTATATCCAAGAATATTCTAAGCAAATGGATTTACATTCCTGCATGTATCTCATGGAGAGACTTCTTTGTGGCAGGTAGCAACTTTACAAGTTGACCACATTGTTCTTCCCATTTTACAGTTGGGGAAACTTGGATTCAGGGAATGTCAGTTACCTTTTGATGGTAGTGCCTGAGAGTTAAAGTTTGTCTTCTCAGCTTAAGCTTTTTTTTTTTTTTTTTTTTTTTGGCATCACTTCCCTCTGGTGGGAGTAGGAGGCCCAGCCTTGCTCCTGGAGAGCTGATGCTGGATTTGAATCGGCAACCCTGTGGGTTGCAGTCCCACACACAACCGCTATGCCACCGGGGCTCAGCCCAAATTTAAGCAGTTTTCTGTTCATTATACACACAGACAAGTCCACATATATGTAATATGTATTTGTAAGTCATAATCTATCAGATATTCTGTTTGTTGTTGTTATTGTTGGTTGGTTGATATTCCATTATTATTGTTTGTGAAGCCCACTCCAACTCATGCACCTCTGAAAAACATAGGAGAAAATCAGGGAGAAGCCCTGGACCCTTGTCCTATGTCTTCCACAGTGGGCCGTGGGTAAATCTCCGTTGGTGGCACGGTAAGAAGCTTGATTAGTTCATTTCTAAGCTCTCGACAGCACTGGACCACACGTTTCCACACAGCCTTCTGTGGCATGTGAGTCGAATCAGAGGACAGTGTACAGAGGGAGGAAAATGAAGGGAGAGGTTTACGGCTGGAGCATACTTGAATCTTCTCAAAGGCACGAGCAAATTTGTAGCTGTGAGAAGACTGAAATCTGGTTCAATGTCCCACTGCAGAGGGGTCAGTGGAAGCTGGAATCTGTTTCTGTCCAGCAGTTGTTAATGTTTAGGACACCTCCAGAGCTGTCTGAGCATTGAGTTCTGCCCCTACAGAGCCCGAGAAGACCCAGTTTCATGCACAAGAGCTCAGTCACAAGGATGACTTCAGCCCCAAACAGTCTTCCTTCCAGCACATGCACCTCCTTGTCCTTCTGAATGGCTAAAACCATACTTGTGCCCCATGCTAAATGGAGTCCAACCTCACATTTCAAGCAAATAGTTGATTACTCCAAGGTGTGCTACCTCTCTAATATAATTGTTCACCTTATAAAAACCCACTCCCAAAACCTCTGACATTGGTTAATTCCAATGGAGAGCGGCCCTTGACAGGGCCTCTGCCAGGCTTTGTGTGAAGGGTCATGGTCTCAGAGTTCCCATCTGTCCTTTCTGACCAATGCGCCTGGTCTCAGTTATGATTTTAGTTTTGAACCACATTTTTTTGCCACTACATCCAGAATCATCTAATGGGATTCCTTTCTCAGTAGCTGTAGGCCTAGCTGGGCACCACATTATAATTTCTTTTCCTTAAAAAATGTTTCTGCTCAATTCAACACTATTCCTTGACCCTCAACTTCTCATATTTTTAATCTGAACTAATAAAGAGCTTCAGAGGGTGTGCAGACCCCTAACATTCTAGTTAGACTATTAAAGGGGAATCATGTCCTGCAAATTTATGAGAGATGGCAGCCCAAATCAGAGTTTTGTTGAGATAAGAGCAAAGAGAAGAGGCTGTGGCTGAGAGGACAAGTATGTGCTCACACACTGAGAGGCTTCTGGGATTATAAGTATCTATTCTAATTAGCAGATGCCCTCTTATAAAAATGATTTTTGGCCTGTGGAGTCAAAAGAGACCATCTTTATTTAAGCCCTTGAAAATTATTAGATTCAAAAGAGAAATATAAGCTAGTTAATTGGTTGTAATTTTTGTATGCACCAAACATGAATTCAGAACTGTCTGCTATTACAAGACACTGCTCATACTTGGGAGTGATTTAGCTACAGGGTCTTCAAATGATCATATCACCCTCATCTCTGGCACCTCCTTGCCTTCATACCCTCCTTTGAAATCCTATGCTCCTGTGATTCTGGATTCTGTCCACTTTCTGGAGCTGTGACAGTCTCTCGGTTGGTTTCCAAAGGTCTCCCCCTAGAGTCCACGAAAGCATTGCTGTCATCAAACCAGTTGTCATCAAGTTCACTCCCCTTCAGGGTGTGCAGCTCCCTTCCCCAGTCCCACGTGTGTCAGAGTAGAATCTTCTCCCCAGAATTTTTATTGATTGACTTATGGAATTAGACCACCAGACCTCCTTCCTACTCTGTGTTTAGTCCAGAAGCTCCTCTGAAATCAGTGCAGGAACACATCAGTCTCTGCTGGCTGTCTGTGAGGCGTGCAGACCAGGAATCAAATTCAGATCTCCAGAATGGGAGGTGAGAAGTATACCACTGAACTGCCACTGCCCCATGTGGCCAAGTTCAAACCCAAACCAAACGCCTTGTTACTGAGTCAACGCCAATACAGAGGAACTTTCTAGGACATTTTAGGACCACCCCCAGAGGATTTAAAGAGTCATCATCTTGGATGCCTAAGCTAATGTGACGAAAGCTGACGGTTCCCATTTCAATGAGAATGAGTAGGGTCAGAATGGAGACCCCAAGCCCATCTGTAGACAATTGGACACCCCCCTGCAGTAGGGTCACAAAAAGGAGATGAGCCTGTCAGAGTGCAATATAACACCAAGGAAACATACAACCTCCCTCTAGTGCTTGAATGCTTCCTTCGCCTCCCCCCTCCCACTATCATGACCCCAGCTCTAACTTATAAATCTGGCTAGACCATAGCATGTACACTGGTAAATACGAGAGCTAGAAACACAGAGAATTCAGACAGATAAACCCCTCAGGACCAAAAAAGAGAGAAGTGATACCAAGAGAGTAAGGAGAAGGTGGGGGAAGAAAGCAGAAACCGATCACAAGGATCTACAAATAACCCCCTTCCAGGGGTGCAGGCAACAGAAAAGTGGGTGAAGGGAGACATAAGCCAGTATAAGGCATGAAAAAATAATAACGATTTATAAAGTATCAAGGGTTCACGAGGAAGGGGGGATGAGGAAGAGAAAGGGGGGTGGGGAATGAGGAGCTAATACCAAGGGCTCAAGTAGAAAGAAAATGCTTTCAGAATGATGATGATAACATATATACAAATGTGCTTGACGCAATGGGTGGATGTATGGATTATAATAAGAGTTGTAAGAGTCCCCCAATAAAATGTTTTTTTATAAAAGAAAGAAAATAGGGTTTTTTGTTCCTGTAAAGAAACTCAGGGAATATATATTTATATTTATAAACCCAGGGAGCACTTATATTCTGTCCAATAGGGGCTTTATCAGTCAGAATCAATTCAATGGAAGTGGATTTGGTTTGAGTTTGGTGCAAGTGGACATCTTGTTTCATCTCTTATGCTTTTATTCCCTGTCTAATTTCATTCAAATGACCATGTGTTCTTCTTCACATGAATTATGGTTCATTGAAGGTAAGTGTCGGACGCAGCAGGTCTGAAACCCCTGTCCTATTTGAGAGTGAGCAAGAGCTTCTCCAGATCTTGGATCAAAATTCTTAGTCCACCACTTACTAGTCAAGGGTCCTTGAACTATTTAACTTTCCTAATGCTCCTGTTTCTTTACCTATAAAGAGAACTAATTGCAATGTCCTTCTCAAAGGCATGCTGTGAAGATGAAGGGAGCCAGTCACACATAGTGCTGACAATCTCTAACACACAGTGCAAGAGGCAAGAGCAGTGGCACAGCACGAATCTTGTAACCAGACTCCAGGCTGTTACTAGAACGTCCAGGTAACTGAGAAGAGATTGTCAGACCCACCCCTCAGTGGAGGTGGAGAAGAATGAACACAAGAGTAAAGCAGCCTTCTCCACATGCAGAAAATTGCAACAAATTGTGAGGACAAGCTGTGAGGACAGCTTCGTATGAGTTCAGAATAGATTTTTCCACCAATAAATTGAATACTTCAGAAGGATGGATTTGTGTTAACAACCAGCCCTTTCTTCCTGAGCACTCTACTTTTGCATGTGCTAATTTAGCCCAAGACACTGCTGTATGAAGGAGGCACAGTTTTACACATTTTACAAGAGGAAAGTTAATCCCTGAAAGGTCTTTGGTACCCAACCATGTTGGTAAGTGGAGAAAAAGTGTAACTTCTCTGATTATTGAAAGTATTTTTAAACAAGGGTAAGTAAAAAACAATTACCATAAAATCATACAACCCCTTGTAAAGAAAAAAAATAATAATTTCTGAAATTTATTTTAATTTATTTTATGATCTATCCTCTGTCTAGGTGGGGTTTCTCTCTCTCTCTCTCCTCTCTCTCTCTCTCTCTCTCTAATCCTTTCCTGAAGAACTCGGTACTCTTAAATTTATATCACATCAAAATGGCAGTTTGGCATCCTTGAGGGACTCAAATCATGGTCCTTTTAAATTTCTTTGAGTTTGTAAAAGTCTGAAGGGGCAGACCAGGCTGGAGAATGGATGGGGCAAAGCTTCCTCATCAACTTCTCAAAGCACAGCCCTTGCTACTCTTGAAAGATGAGCAGATGTATTGTGATAGAAAAACCTACCTCGCTACAAATTTCCTGGCAGTTTCCTCACCAATGCAACTTTTCATTTTCTTAGAATTTCTTCATAATAACACCACCCTCATTATCACTCTGTGTCCTTTAAGATCTGTCAATATTCTCTCTTTGTAATAAAAAAAGACAACAGTTTGTCAAAAACTTCTAAGATGATCTCTCTGTCAGACCTCTCTGAGGTCTTCTGGAGGTTTATTAACGTACATGATCCAACTCAAGACTGGATTTATGTGGGGCATCCGTTCTGTAAATTTTTGCAGTTTCAATTATTGGGGAAATACTTATGAAAGTTTTTAATGTATTATTATTAGGTCTCAAGGTTATTTTTCCCTATAGCAGTTTGAACCGCTACCTGCTCCATGGTGGGTATCTTTTAAGGCACCCTGGGGAGATTAAGACCAGTGTATTACCGAGGGAACCTGTCTTCAGCATCCACTGACATCAGAGACATGTTCAAACATGTTTTGTTTAGAGTAAACCTGTGCATACATGAACTCGAACCCTATTAGCAATACTCCTTTCTTCTTTAATCATTTTATTGGGACCTCATACAACTCATCACAATTGATACATACATCCATTGCATTAAGCACAGTTGTACATTTGTTGCCATCATCATTCTTTCTACATTTTCTTTCTACTTGAGCCCTTAGTATCAGCTCTTCATTTTCCCCTCCCTCCCTGCCCCCCTTTATAATCCCTGATAATTTATAAATTACTATTATTTTATCATGTCTTACGATCTCTGATGCCTCCCTTCACTCACCTTTCTAATGTCCATCCCCCAGTGTGGTGAGCGGGTTTTATGTAGATCATTGGAATGAGTTCCCCCTTTCTACTCTACCCTCCTTCCACCTCCTGGTATCACCACTCTCACCACTGACCCTGAGGGGCTCACCTGTTCTGGATTCTTTTTCCAGTTCCTACATGTACCAATGTATATTCTCTGGTCAAGCTGTATTTGTGAGGTAGAATTGGGATCATGATAGTGTTTGGGAGGGGTGGCAGGAGGGAGTAGGGTAGCATTAAAGAACTAGAGGAAAGTTGTTTCATAAGTGATACACTGGTTCATCTCCTCCCTGAAGCCCTTCTGTAAGGGATTTCCAGTTGTTTGCAGATGGGCTTTGGGTACCCACTCTGCACTTCCCTTCCCCTCATTCACAATGATATGATTTTTGGTTCTTTGATGCCTGATACATGATCCTATCATCACCTCGTGATCACACAAGTTGTTGTGCTTCTTCCATGTGAGCTTTGTTGCTTCTCAGCTAGATGGAGGCTTGTTTATCTTCAAACCTTTAAGACTCCAGACATAATTAGTTAGGCAGGAAGATATCTTTTGATAGCCTATTATCATCAGTTTTCCTCACCACATTCATAACAGTAAGATTCTTAACTCACCCCCTTATTTGCTCAAAGTTCTTTCTTTTGAAAAACTAGGTATTCCCATAACAAAGTATCCTCATTCCCCTACAGCAATAATAAAGTGGTGATTAGTAGCAGCTTGAGATGGTATTTGTTGTTGTTGTTGTTTTCAATTATTAACTTTCCCCTCCATTCTGCCTGAACTCTGAGAAAATTCCAATAGAAGCATGGTTTCAATAGCAAGGACTGGAGAATGGGAAGCTAGTCCTGCCAAACTCTCCAGCAGGCTGTCAGATTTCTTTCTGTAGTAGATTGAGGCAGATGGGTTGTGTGCTTTTCCATTACAAATCAAGAATTACTATTAAGAATGATTTTTGTACGTTCACATGGGCAGCCCCTCATGGGCACCACCATGCAGCAAGAAGAGACTGAAATATTTTATGTAGGAAAAAGCTACTTACAAAGAAAAGATATAATTCCTTGTGCCCGGGGTAGAAAAGAAACTGGAGGTGGTTAATGGGGAAGCCACCTGGCCATTAGGCTCAGGCTCCTCAAGGAGGCTGAGGTAATCACAGTGTCAACTCCTAAGAGGTCAAGTCTCTCCTGTGAAAAAGGCAACCAGGACCTATATCTCAGCTTGAACTCTAGCCCTCTTGAAAGAATGCTGGGGAAAGCTACTAAGAATCGCTGCTTGGAGTCACAGCTTTTATAGAGTTCTCTGATTTGAAAGACATGATGAGTCAGACAGTGTCACAGCAGAGCAAGGTACTATTCATTCACCTGCTGGCTTGACTACAATAACTGTGATGACCCCGACATTGCTGAGGAAAGGAAACCTGACCACCATTCCAAGGTCTGGTTCTAGACCAGGGGAGAGGGGAGAATGCAGGGATGAAGAGAGAGGCTAATGATTGATAGAGAAGGTCAGGTGGAGGCAACTGGAAAACAGCTTGTCAGAAAGGAGTGTCGGATAGGGAAGGAGAGAGAGGAAATGAAAAACATGCACTTAAGCTGAACTCACGTATCACAGGACTTCTAAAACATGTGAGGAAAAGGCGGGAGGAAAAAAAACTAACAATTGGTCATGAAATGATGAATTCACTACCAAAGATGAGGAAGAAAAGGGGGGGGGGATAGATTTTTATGCATCCAACAATAAATATCAAAATGGGAAATAAACAAGAGGAGAAACCACAGGAATATATCCTGGACAAAAACAACAATAAAAATTTCCGGGCTAAGCCCCAGTGGCATAGTGGCTGTGTGCGGGACTGCAGCCCCCAGGGTTGATAGTTCAAATCCAGCAGCAGCTCTCCAGGAGCAAGGCTGGGCTTCCTAGTCCCCCCAGGGCAGTGATGCCACAAAATAAAAAAAAAAAATTCCTTCATCTTCCCAATTATTAAAGTGATTACCCCAAAATCAAGTTTCCAAGGTCTGTAAACACACCACCAAATGAGACCCAGAAGAGTTTGCAGTTGCTTTTGTCTGTGAGAAGTGGCAAGTTTTCCTTCTTCCTCACAGATGTGTTCCACATATTGCGTGAAGGCCACGGCACAAGAAACCCCTGCCTGTGGACCATGATTTCCAACCACGGCATCCCCCGTATGAGCCGTCTTGCTTGTTTATAGAACTCTCAGGGAAACTCTCTGGAATAAGTAAGTGGGCAGCTGAGCAACCTAGATACCAAATTTTGTCAAGGGCATGGTAGGCAAAAGGACCTTCAGCAAATTCATTCACTTCCCGCCTTGAGGAAAGCAGCAATGACGGCCCTTCCTCTCCCAAGCAGCCTGACTTCCTGCCACACATCCTCAGAATTTAATGAGCGGATTCCAGGCAAATGCATCCTCCCCCCACACTGTAAAGTGAATTGAGGGAACGATTTGTAATTCTTTTGAAAGTTTCCAAAATTTCCAGATCAGCTTGGTTCCCTGGGCCTGGGAAAGCTCTCTGGGCCGTGTGCCCCGGTGTCCTAGGAGGTGAGGTGCTAGCCAAGTCCAGTCTCTGGGAGCCAGAAATGTAAAGCAGATAAGGTAAATTGCATTGTTGTTTTGGTTTGGGCCTAGGAGGCAAACATCCAATTTGAGATCAAATAAATGGATTTTGGACCTGAGTAAACTGATTAAATAGGATTCACTCTAAAGAGGCCTGAAAATTAGATGGAAACACCAGCAACATCCTACCTATATATCTTGGGCTAAAACAAGAGGAGACTTCAAAGGGGGGGAGGGCACCATCTAGAAGGTGTTTTGCATATAGAGAAGCATGTTTATAGCCTTAGGGAATAAGGAGAGTCTTCTATACAATTTCCACTGAAATGAAGGTATACCGAATTTAAACTCACATCTCCAATGGGTTTCGAAATGATTAGCTAACCTTGATTGAGTGCTTATTATGTTAGAGTATTTAAGAAGTACACAATATCATTTGACTCTCTGCACCCTTTCCTCACTTATTTAAAATTGATGTGATGTGAACATGGAACATATGAACATGTGACCATATCAGATCACACAATGGAGAATGACAACATCATTACATAACTGTTTGATCCCATCACTATGTGCCTTGCAAACCACTGATAATCTTGACCCTGCTAAGTTGTTACATGACCTTACCTTTCACACCTAGCATTATTCAAGTCTCCCACCTCAGGCACTCCACTGCTATATGTATATTGTTAATGTACAAGCTAGTCACATAGTAGAATTTTTTTTACTATTGTCACAAATGTGAAATGTAATCAGACAAGCAAACCGAAAAGAACCTGTGAGAGAGGTACTATTATTATTTCTGTTTTACAGATAAGAAAACTGAAGGACAGCTCATTTTACTGGTGCCTAGGGAGTTCTGACTGTAAAGCCACTTAATTGTACTTTACCATTAACTGAGACTATTATAATGAATGAGTTGGCTTGGAATTGAAAGTAGTCTTACAAAGGGATATATATATATATATACATATATACATATATATATCATGATACCGGTGAAAAATATTCAAAGTATCATAGACTGCCAAAAGAACAAACAAATCTGTCTTAGATGAAATACAGCCATAATGTTCCTTAGAAGGAAGAATGGTAAGACTCCCTCTCCAATACTTTAGACATGTTATCAGGAGTGACCAGTCCCTAGAAAAGGGCGTCATGCTTGGTAAAGTAGATGAATTGTCATAGTGGCTGCAACAATGGGTTCAAACATCACAATAATTGGGAAGACGGTACAAGACCAGTGTTTCATTTGTTGTGCATGGGGTCGCTGGTAGGCCGAGTGCTTTGACAGCACTTCACAACAACAAAGAACATTTCCCTTCCTCCAAATAGCTATCCACAACATTTTCTTTAGTATATAGAATTTCAAGTGTTTGAGAAACAAAGACATCATGATAAATGTAGAAAAGATTGGCGCTATCAAGGATTTCATCTTACTTGGATCCACAATCGATGCTCGTGGAAGTAGTGGTCAAGAAATCAAGTGGCATATGGCATGGGGTATATTGCAAAAGTTCTCTTTAAGATGTTGAAGAGCAAGGGTTCCTAATCACTTTGGACAGCAAGACGCCTTAGTATCTTCAATTGCCTTACAAGCATGTAATTGCTAGGTACTGGCAAGGAAGGACACAGAAGAAGTCATGCATTTGAATTCTGATCCTGACAAAGAATATCGAAAATACCATAGACACCTAAGAACAACCCATGTAAGATTTAGAGCCAATGTGATGACACCTAATAGCTATAATTTCTATATAAGTACAAAATTAAGTGAAAAAGTATTGTCATGAAATTATAGATACCTTCTTAAACAGAATTTTCAAACTATTACATGATTGTTTCTCCTGGTCAGCACTACTGAAGTTGGTCAACACCACTATCTTGGTCAACACTACTGAAGGCAGTGTTTTCCCATCTCTTTCCCTGGAGAATTGCATGCCCTTTAAATGACATCAGATTAAAATGGCAGCTTCCGCTTCTCCTAGAAGGACTCAAATCATAGTTTTCTTCCTCAATGCTCTTTGAGTTTGGAGAACACAAAGATGTCTGAAGAGGAAAGACCACGGCTTTAGTTTGGATGGGGTAAAGTTTCCCTAAAAAGTCCTTGTAGAACAACCCTGAAAGAATGAGCAAGTATAGTGCCATGATGAGAAGAAATTGAAAGTTTTCTCCACGCAACATTCCTGCCCTTTCTCTCACCAATACAGTTTTCAGGTTTTTTTTTTTAAAAACTTAATCATAATGAGTACCCATGACTTCCTGTGCCCTTCTAGAAAATCTATCAACATGTTGTCAGGTAACACTGAGTCAAAGAGAGCTTTCCTCTTTTTTGTTGACGCTCCACTCTGCCTGGCCCAATGTCCAGAGGCTTGTTTCTCTTGACAATATGTCCAAAGTATGTCAGATGATGTCTTCCCTTCCTGGCCTGAGGAGCGCTGGTCAGATTTCTCCCAAAACAGATAGGTTTGTCCTTTTAGCAGTCCAGGGTACTTTCAATATTCTTCACCAGCACCACAATTCAAGTGCATCTACTCTAAGTTTGTCTTCCTTATTCGATATCCACTTTCACATACATATGAGGCAGTGGAAAACACCATGGCTTGGATCAGGCACATCTTAGTCTTCAAAGTTGCAAAGTAACAAAAACAGTAGTCGCCTCTTTTTACCTGAGACCAGAAGAACTGTAGCAGGAGCTTGGCTACTCCTAAGGAGTGTTGTGACCAGATATATAATCTGAACACCAATCTCACTGCTATCAAGCCAATTCTGACTCATAGGGACCTTGTAGGATAAAGTGAAACTATCCCTGTGGATTTCAGAGACAACTCTTTTAAAAAAAAAATCATTTATTGAGGGTTCGTACAACTCATCACAATCCACACATGCATCCATTGCGCCAAACACCTTTGTACATTTGTTTCCCTCATCAGTCTCAAAACACTCGCTTTTCACTTGCACCCCTGGTATATCCTCCTCATTTTCCCTCCCTCCCTGCTTCCCCCTCCCTCATGAACCACCAACAATTTATAAATTGTTATTAATGTGTCATACCTTACACCATCCAGCGTCTCCCCTCCCCACTTCACTGTCCATCCCCCAGGAAGGAGGCTATAGGTAGATCCTTGCAGTCTCTTCTCCCTTTCTGCCCCACCTTCCCTCCACCCTTCCATTATTGGCCCTCTCATCACCGGTCCTGAAGGTTTCTTCTGGCCTGGATTCCCTGTGTTTCCAGTACCTAGCTGTATCAGTGTACATCCTCTGGTCCAGCTGGATTTGTAAGGTAGGACTGAAATCATGATAGTGGGGAGGAAGTATTCAAGAACTAGAGGAACATTGCATGTTGCATTATTGTCCCTACTCAAGTACTCCCCCAATACAAGAACACCTTGTTCTAATAATTTGGCAGTCTGAGATGCTCACCTTCCCAACACAATCATTAAGGATAAAATGGATGCATAAGCAAATATGGCAAAGAAAGCTGATGGTGCCTGGCTATCAAAAGATATAGGGCCTGGGGTTTTCAAGACTTGAAGATAACCAAGCGGAAATCTAGCTGAGAAACAACAAAGCCCACTTAAAAGAAGCATACCAGAATGTCCCAATACGATCACTGTAGACAAAGCGGGTACATAAGCAAAAATAGAGAAGAAAGCTAATGGTGGCCAGTTATCAAGGGATATAGAATCTGGAGCCTTAAAGGCTTGAAGATAAGCAGCCATCTAGATGAGAAACAACAAAGCCCACATAAGAGAAGTACAACAGCCTGGATGATCAGGAAGTGTTGAGGGGATCAACTATCAGGCATCAAAGAACAAAAAAAAAATCATATTATTGTGAATGAGGGGGAGTGCAGAGCATGGACCCAAAGCCCATTCTGTGGGCAACTGGACATTCTGTCACAGAAAACTCAAGAAGAGGGCAAGGCAGTCAGGGTTCAGTGCAGCAGTGGCAGTAGCTCTTGATAGGTCTACATAATAAAAGACCCCAAATAGGACTGGTGAAAAATGTAGAACAGAAAGATTAGCCATGATGGGATGACAGAGACTAGAAGAACTACTGAGAGCATCACCCTACAATACTCTGTGAACTGAGAAGTGAAGCTAGTTCTGATGATCACCTCTCATTCAAATAATCGATTGGCTTAAAACACCATAATTTGTTCCCTAAACAATTCACTATATGAGACCAACTGGGCAACATGGACCCAAAAGTAAAGAAGAAACATCAAGAATGAATAGTGAAGCTAGATAAATAGAAAGAGAATGAATAGAATGGAAATAATCAGAATTCTAACACACCGTAAAAACTTTGACCAATTATACTAAACAAGAGAACTTAATATGTTGTATAAACTTTCACTTAAGTGGAGACCTAAAACCCATCTGTAGGCAACTGGACATCCCCTTACAGAAGGGTTACAGGAGGATATGAGCTGGTCAGGGTGCAGTATAGCAATGATGAAACACACAACTTTCATTTAGTTCTTTAATGTTTCTTCTCTCCCCCATCCCCACTATCATGATCCTACTTCTACCTTACAAATCTTGCTAGACCAGAGCATGTACACTGGCACAGATAAGAACTGTAAACACAGGGAATCCAGTACAGATAACCCCCTCAGGAACAATAATGAGAGTAGGGATAGCAGGAGGGTAAAGGAAAGGTGGGGGGAGAGAGGGGGGACTAATCACAATGATCTACTTATAACCCCATCCCAGGGGGTTGGACAACAGAAAAGTGGGTGAAGTGAGACATCAGTCAGTGTAAGACATGACATAATAATAATAATTTATAATTTATCAGGGATTCATGAGGGAGGGAAGGAAGGGGGGAAAACTGAGTAGCTGATACCAAGGGCACAAGTAGAAAGAAAATGTCTTGAGAACGATGTTGGCAACAAATGGACAAATGTGCTTGACACAATGATTTTTATGAGAGTTGTATGAGCCTCCAATAAAATGGTTTTTAAAGAAAACTTTCACTTAAGCACAGTAAAAATACATTTAAAATTAAAATAAAGATCAGGAAATAAATGTGAACATCACTTTATCAATGCTATTCTGAGGAAAGTTCAAGGCTGTACTACTCTCATTTACCTCAAATTCCCACTTGGATGCATTCATTCCCCTGCAGGCTATGACTCAGCAGCAAACAAAAGCGAATCTACTCCCAAGTTCTTCCTTAGTCATGAAGCAATTTAAACCAGATAAACCTTAGGCAGATTTCAACATCGACATTTATGTTTTATACTTTATTAAGAGGAGTTTATTATTTCTAGCAACACTTTCTATATAATGATCACATCAATAAATACTTAATAAAATAGCAACAATTTGTCAAAAAGCCATAAAATGTGAGGAATGAAATTAAAAAAATTATTATGAATTAGGTGTGAGTTTACATTTCAGGTCATTAATTTTGTGTTCAGCAATTAAAGCTATTTATCCCTCCTAATAGCTTGTTCTAACTGCCATACCCACCCCCCAACCCGCCTTTGATATCTCTTCTTCCTGTTAGGAAATTCTATCCCTTCAGCCAGAAATGAATGTCCTTGTGGTTCTTTCCAGATCAGACACTTTTGAATCTGGCCAGTTTCTTAAGTACACCCTTCAAATCCTCCTGGATGGAGGTCTAGTTGGTACAGTGGTTATCTCTACTTGGCAGCTACTCAAAACTTTGGCAGTTCAAATCTTCCAGATACTCTATGGGAGGGAGATGCAGCCATCTGCTTGCCAAACAATTAAGACCTTGGAAACACTCTGGGGCAAGTCTCCTCTGTCCTCAAGGGCTGCTGCGCTGGAATCCACTCAAGGGCAGCGGGTTGGGTTGGGTTTTGGAAGGCTTGAGACTCCTTCTGGTGGCTCCTGCAATCAAATGTCTGAATCACGCAAAAGCTCTTTCTGAGCACATGCTTATGTTAGAAGTTACCTGACACCAACCGTGAGCTCATTGTTTATCATCTGTGCCTAACACAATATCTGGAGCACGAATGGTTGTCATTAGGGTGATCATCCACTATTGGTCAGACTGGTAAAATAGGATAGCTGAAATCTTCACCACAATCTAGCAAGGGTAGAATTTCCATATCGAAAGCCTGAATAAAATGGGGCTGCTGGTGTCAGCAAGGTGTCACACCCAAAATATAAACACAAATTCAGACCCAGGAACCCTGAGAAGTTATGTAGGTCTTTGACCAAGTCTTGGAAATTAGGTCTACGATGACAGTTCTTTTTTTTGCAAAACGTACAACAGAAACTCCTTTCTGCACACCTCTCTTGCTAGAATCTTCACCCAATCCCATACATGACCTCAGTCTCTGTCTTCCCTAAACAGCCCAGCAAAATGTCGACCTCTTCCTCATCCAAGCTCACCCCTTTGGGATCCAATATTGTCTTTTGGGGAGTGGCCTCACCTAGTATAAAATAAATCAGCCTAATAGTTTCACTTGTCCAATTTTCCATAATTTCCACTGATTTGACATCCTATGAGTCAAATTCTAGGATATTCTATGAGTATTGGCTGCACCAGATCTGGACCCAGTGCTGTAAACCAGATCCAATAACCTTTGTAATATTATGTAATGAGTGTGCACTGCTTCACTTGTGCAAAGATACTCTATGTATGTTCCTGTGTCTGTTAGTCAGTGATTGCCTCTGAACCATCTGAAGACTTTGTCAAAACTACAGATATCTGATTCTCCCCAGTTCCTCTGATTCAGAGTTGTCTGGGGTGAGCTCCAAGAGTCCACATATTTAACAAGCTGATTCTGGGACATAGTCAAGTTGTGAAGCACTGCTTTGTAACACAAAGGCTTTACAATTGAGTAAAAGAGTAGCTCGTGCCCATAAGAATAGAAACATTTTTCAAACACCCATTTTAATGTTTGGCTTCTCTATAAGTAGTGTTTCAGGCACACATGCTTTTCTAGACTTCTGAACCCTTTGGATTTCAAAAATGTGTTACCAGGTGGTACTAGGCAACTCAGAATTTATCCCCTAGAGAAACAGTGGCTGGAGATACCAGCAGGCCTAGGGGAGTGCTTCAAATCCTTTCCTTCCTTCAAAAAATGACTCTATGAGAATATATTCTATACATATTTTCTCACTGGGGCTGCCAGAACCATTTATCTCTGAAGTCAGTCAACCCTGACTCCCTTTTTTCTCAGAGGCTGGTAACAGGAGAGTCAGAGGGGGGAAAATTCCCAAACCCTGGTTTCATTATAAGGTAATATTTTATCGCACAGATTCTGCAAAGTGAGGGCCAGTGTGTTTTGAAATTCATCTACATTGCGTGATTAGTAGTCATTCCGGTCAACAAACATTTATCAAACATCCACTGATGTATTAGGTCTGGGAACACATGAGAAAGAGTGAATCAATCCTTTGGCAGAGCGTCTAGTACCAGAAATCAGAACACATGATCTGACTAGCACACGTGCTCTTATGAGTCCTCTGGAACAGAAACTTGCTATCAAACGGTATCTCAGAACAATCAAGACATGTGCTTGTTCAATTTGTGGGAAATACTTCTAGAAAGGTCAGTATGGTCACTGATTAAAATTGGGTCTGTACACATGTCAATAAACCAGTGTAATCAAAGCACAAATTCAGAGGCAACCTCTAATATGAATGCTTTATAGCCATCAGCACAACAGGGTCTCAGAGATTGTATCCCTTTCCCATGGGAATTCCCTCACACACACAGATGACCTACCCAATTGGCTATGAGGATATTCACATGGATAACTTTGTTCTCACCTCATGTTCCTCTAGAATTCATATTTCCAGGTATTCCTTTTCTGTGATGCTCCTGTCTTTGATTTTGTTTTGATGCTAAGAGAATGAAATCATTCACAGGGCTAAAGAAACATTTTGAGGGAGAGGAGCTGAAAGATCAAGGCCTCAGCTTTCCTGTGTAGCAGGAGGCAAGGCTCTGACCCAGGATGGAAGGATGATGGGACAGCCAGTCCTATTCCCAGGGCAGCCTTTTATCAGCAAGTTCACATAGTGGTTTGTAGACTTAGTCTGGGCAGTGGAATCCTTTTAGAAAATGAAGCCTTCAAGGAAATTCTAATCTTTTAAACATATCAACAGAGATCTTCTGGTCAATATTGTCCTCAGACCTGACTCAGGCTCAGAGGCAACACTGGAGCCTAAGGACCCCAGTCAAACTAAAACACCAGTCAACATCAACTCTTGTCTCTTAGGTAAAATTGCATATTGCTCTTCCAACATCGTTTTCTTTCTCATAGCATAATTCAATGATGGTGTGAGATGTCAAAAAAGACATTTCCCAACCTCTCTTAGAGCTAAATAAACCAGTCCTGTAACTAAAGGCTAGTCAATGAAATGCAAATGGAAGTGCTATGTGGAATCCCAGAAAGACTCTTTAAAGCTGAGAGTTGTGCCTTCGTTGACCCTCCGTTCTTTCTCTTTCCTGCTGCCAGGAACATGGGCATGAGAGTGGGAGTGCCGGCAGTCATCTTGGACCACCTGGTTACTTTGAGATAAGTAATTCACGAGCAATGTTGAGGGAAGAAAAATGAAAAGGTTACAGTCTGAACAAAGTCACTCACACACTGCCTACCTCTGAACTTCTTTCAGGTTGAAGAATGACCCCTGTTATTCTTAGTTAGTCATGTTGCTTTGGCATTTTTATTCTTTTATTTTCTATAATATGAAATCACACCATGTCCTAAATGATTGAGAAAATGTCTGTTTATTCCCCAGCAAACATCTTCACTATGGGTCTCCATGCACTCTGTTTGCAACAGTACATTGTGGGAGACTAGAATAAGCGTATAGGGCCAATGAAATAGATGCTATTATTGAAGTCTGGTTAAAAAGCAACCCAGAACTCTCACAAGCTAAATTTGCATGAGGATGTTGGGTTCACATGCACAAATTAATCTTTTCAGACTGTCACTCAGCTGAGGGGCTGGGGCGGAGCTCCCCAACAGCTGAGTATTGGATGCTTTTCTCTCCAGGCGTCATGTTCTGTAGCTTTTCCCCCTTTCCCTCCAACATCTCAACCTAGACCTCACTGGCAATTGAGTTTGAGCACTTTCTATGACATGCTTGGCTTTTGTGTTTCTTTTTTGAGTAAATAAAAATGTTTGCTCTGAAAAAAAAATAGATACTATAGGGATTAAATTTGGTTATAAAATTAGTAATACTCACTGGTGTTTACTGTATGTCAAGTCACTTGATGAGCACTTGTGAATACATTATTTTATTTAAGACTCAAGTCAGCCAGATTAGCTAAGGTGTAGAGGGAATAGTTTCAAGATGAGGAAATTGAGACTAAGAAAAATTAATGACTCCCCTACAGTTAGTTTGCTGCAAAGCGGAGAATTGAGATCACATCTTTCTTCTGCAACAAACTTCAAATGGCAGAGAGTTTAATGGAAACCTCAGTCTGGGTTCTCCACATAAGGAGCAAAACCAGTGGAGCCCATATTTATGATGGTGGACATAGGTAATAAGGGATATATATATATATATATATATATTGCCATCAAGTTGATTCCGATGTTACATAGGGTTTTCAAGACAGTAAATCTTTGTAGGAAGAGACAGTCTCATCTTTCTCCTTAAAAATGGTTGGTGGGTTTAAATGGCCAACCATTTGATCAAAAACTCAACACCTAACCCACAGTGCCACCATGGATGCTTCAAATACAGCGAGATCTATTTCGAGTACATTATTCATGCACTGTGGAGGCTTGTGAGTTCCACATCCATGGATCAGGGGTCAAGCTGGTATTTTCTCTTAACTCATGTGGTTGCAGAATCTGATGAACCAAAAAGATCAGCAGGCTACTAACTCACCTCCCAAGACTCAGGGGTCGAGGGATGGTGGAAGAAGATAAAGCAAAAAGGGCAGAAAACGTTCCCAGAACATTTATCTATATTTGATATAGGCCACACTCCCAAGGAAATTCTCTTGGAACTGGTTGACTGCTGATAGCACACTTAATCGTGGAGATGGTTACATTATGTCATATCTCATCATGGAAGTGGTTACATTAGATCAGATTTTAAAATGGGAAATGGCTACATCATCACATAAGTGTCAAGTCACATCATTATGTAACTGCCAAACCTCATCATAATTGCCAGATCACCTAGAAGCATGGCCCAGCCAAGTTGTTACACAACCCTAATCATTACAAGGGATAAGCAAAATGAGGTCAAGAAAGGGGATTTAAAATTCTTTTGTATTAAGAATAATTTAATCAAAGTTTAGCTAATCCTAAAAGATTTAACTTCTGTTCTTTTTCATGATGTAAACTTGAGCTATGGCAACTCTTGAGTAGACTGACTTGGCTACAAATTCTTGTTTTATATCTCCCTAGCTGTATGATCTTGGGAAAGTATCTTTAACTTCTCTGAACCTCAGATTGCTTTACAAAATGTATTAATGAAGTAACACATGCAGAGTTCATAGAACAGTACTTTCATGTGGTTAGTAAGCTCTTATCATGCTTATACATATGGAGCAGATGATGAAGAACCTTACACACTAAACAAAAAGTCTGCACTGCACTGAAAGTATTAGCTAAAAACAAGCCTCCAGGAATTGACAAAAGACTAAGTGAAATATTTTAACAAGCTTATGAAAGCACTCACTCTAGTGTGAGTCTGGGTAGACTAGAGAAACAAATTAATAAGCACACATATGTATATAAGGGAGAGGTTAATAGAGTAGAGCAATTGAACATTGAGAAAACAGCCCACTCCAGATTATGTCCATAAGCCCAATTTTAGCCCATATAGCCGATACCAATCTATAAGGTCCTCTTCAGACTTATGAAACACATGCAATGATGTCAAATGCAGAACAATCACAAGCCAGTGGGTAGAAAACCTTCGTATCCAGTTGTGTTGTAAGCATCTCAGCACTGACAGAAGTCTCCACATGACTTCCCTAGGTCCAGGTATCTGACGACAGTAAGGTAGGTCCGGGTGGCTTCTCCTCAGAGATGTCTTGCAGGGAGCCAGCCTTGTCAGTCGAGTCTCTCAGGCAGTAAGTGTTGTCAGTAGAAAATCTCCAAGGAACTGAATTGAGAGAGAGAGAGAATATCTCCTGCCTAGTAGAAGGAAGTACCGTATTTCCCAGAATTCTCAGGAGAAGACCATGCCTACACAGAGGTTTCATTCTCTGTCTCCAGATTGATAGGCTAGATTCCACCCCTCCACACTTAATCCTCAAATTGACACCAGATTCGGTGCCTATCACACATATCATGAAGTTTGAAAGAAAGCAAGCTACCTAACCAAAAGATTGGAAGAGTTTCATATTTATGCCCACTCCAAAGAAAGGTGATCCAACAAGGTACAGAAATTATCCAACAGTATGATTAATATCACATGCAATTATTTTTTTCCTGAAGATAATCAACAATAGTTGCAGGAATACAATGATAGGAAGCTTCCATAAATGTAAGTAGGGTTCAGAAGAGGTTGTGGTACAAGGATTATCATTATTTGTCTCAGATGGATCTTGGTTGAAAGACAATGTGAGCAAGATGTTTACCTGTGTTTTATTGATCATACAAAATTACTCAATTATCTAGATCATAGCAGACTATGGCTAACATTGACAAGACTAGAAATTGTAGAACACTTCATTGTGTACATGTGGCATATGTGCACTGATCAAGAGGCCGTTGTGCAAATAGAACAAGGAAATACTGCATGGCTGAAAATCAAGAAAGGTGTGCATAAGGGGGTATCTTCTCACCATACTTATTCCATCTGTATGCTAAACAAATAATATAAGAAGCTGCATTTATGAGGATCTTGGCATCAGAATTGGAGGAAAGCTTCTTAACAACCTGGAATACGTAACACTTTGCTTGCTGAAAGCAAAGAGCACTGGACACATTTGCTGGCAAAGATCAAGGATTGCCACCTGCAGTATGAATTGCAATTTAATGTAAAAAACAATCCTCACAACAGCACCAACAGGTAGTAGCATGAAGAACAGATAAAAGATTGAAATTGTCAAGGATTTCATTTTGGTTTAATCCACAATCAATGTTCATGGAAGCAACAGTTAAAAAAAATCGAATGATATATTGCAGTGGGTAAATCTGCTGCACAAGACCTCTTTAAAGAGCTGAAGAACATAGATGTCATTTTTTCACAAATTATTAGTTTTATATTAGTTTTCTATATTAGTTTTAAGGGTTAGCCATCTCACAGCAAAAGTTCAACAATGGTTAACTCAACAACACCCTGTGACTCTCCCAGCAACTTCCCTGTTACTGGCACTTACAGTAAAGAGATTAAAGAACCTAGTGGCTGCTTTACCCCTAAACTGAACACCTAGAGGACAATCTTATGAAAAACTGTCACCTGGTCCTCTTGACCTCTTCGACTTAGCTTCGGTAGCATATGAATTTTGAAGCCCGAAGAGCAAATTCTAGAATGTCAACTTAATTCACCTGTTCACACAGTGCCAGATTCAAGGGAAGACTCACTGACCTGCTTCTCTCCTGCATATTTTAACATTGTTGCTTTTAAGTTAACAGGTGTAGGACAAATTATCCAACACTTAAGTGACATCATAGTGAGTTCTTTCATGGAATCTTCTTCTCATTTCTCTTAGTCATTACTGTATTCCCCTGTTCAATCGTGGCTTCCAAAAGCAAACAGACAGAAAGCCCGAGGACATTTTGTCTTGCATCTGTATAAAACCTAAGAGCAGACAGTAACTGCTCCAGGTCTGTCAAATAGATGCTTTGCATAGATGTCATTTTAAGGACTGTTTGAGACTGGGTTTTCTAGGGAAACAAAAACAGTAGCCCTCATATATGTATGATAAGGAAATTTATCTCAAAAATAAGTTTATATTTAAAAAGTGTCCCACCTATTGGCAGACCCAGACTGACTCAAGACCATGGGTCTGATGTGTCCTGATTCACATAGTGATTGTTACTAGGAAACCAAGAAGTCAGAAGAAGAACCAGAAAGCAGAAAGATGAGGTTGGAAGTGGAATACCAGAAATCAATGGAGGCAAAGTTGAGTGGATCCATTATTGACAGATATTGTGACAAGTAGCTGACAGGACCTAGGGCTGTCATCGTGGGCCACTTGCCTAAGTCCCAGATGCAGGATCCAGGCCAGGAGGAAAAATAAAAAGAAGGTGGAAGTAAGAGATGAGGTAAAGAAGGAGGAGGTGACAGAGAAGAAAAAAAGAGCAGTTCTCTGTAATGTGTGTATAGATAAGAAACAGATAACATCCCCAAGGAGACATGATGTTGTGACCTCTACCTCAAGGGGAGGCCTTACTGGCACACTACTGAGGATTCTAAGCCAGCCAAGTTGACACAAAACTAT